>ML778956.1:1058271-1120660 GCA_009831015.1 Picea engelmannii
ATATATATATCGACTTGGTGCGCACTCCTAGGTAATCTTCGCGCACTTACCCAAGTGCACACAACACTATGAAATGTGCGCACCCTTTCTTGATAACAATCACCGTGCACTACTTAGGTGTGCGCAGAACCAAAACTTGGTGCCAACGACTCACCAACCTATATGTAATTTTCATTTACAATTGGTACTAGTGGCTCACCAACCTATATGTACAATTACAAAGGGTTCAGATTAGGGACATTACACTTTTAATTCACAATCGTACTCTTACTTGGGATAGCCTTCAAAAAAGAGGATTTATTGGCCCTTCGATTTTTTCCCTATGCTCTCAGCATGAAGAATCCATAGATCATCTCTCAATCACTACTCTTTCAGCTCTAGTATCTGGGTCAAGTTGCCCAAACTATGAGGAAAATCGATATGAATCAAGAAAACATATCCACTATTATTGACGGATGGCGACCCATAGCTTTCAAAATATGGTAGATTCTTCTAGGATTTGTGGTCTGGCAACTTTGGAAGGAACACAATAGAAGGATCTTCCACTCACATCACTCCCTTGAATCGCTCATCTGGTCAAAGATCAAATCAAAACATTCAAGAAACAATTAGATCTCAAAAAATGGTCAGAAAAAAACTTGGCCTGCGATCCACTGGAGCAATTGATCCTCTCTTACTGGCAACTTGATCTCAACAGTTTAAGCACTTCCATCCCTCCCATTCCACTCTCCTCCTCCAGCCCTACTTCATGGAAAAGGCCTCCCTCGGGCTTCTTGAAGATGAATTTTGATGGTGCTTCAAAAGGGAACCCAGGTCCCATGGGTTTTGGCGTTGTTTTCATAGATGAAAGGGGAAACATTTGCAACATCCTTGCGGGCATCCTAGGCCACAACACCAATATATATACCAAGTTATGGGGTCTTCTCAAAGGAATTTAGGATTTTTCCCGTCTAGGTTACTGCAAGCTCATAGTGGAAGGGGACTCACAAATCATCATTTCTGTGTTTTTGAAGCTTCTGAATGGCTCTAATCCTGCGAAGATGTTAGGCCCTAATCCGCGACAGATTACCCCTTAATTGGGGCATATTATTTTAGTATGCTTATTTTATTTATGTTGGCTTGGGTCCATTAGTTGTAATTGTACCTCCTAGTCTCCTATATATACCAAGGAGACCTTTTCATTTGGAATCATCTTGTAATTGTGAATTCATATGATGTATAAGGAGGTTTCCCCCTTGAAGAGGAGTATTATCTGAATTTCTCTCTTTGTCAAGGCGTTGAGTACTTATTTTGAGGTTTTTATGCTATTTTGATATTTGGTTCTTAACATTTGGTATCAGAGCTAGACAATCCTCGAGACTGGCTTCTTCAAAACAAGTCTTCTTGGAATTTTCACTACATATTTTATTCTGGAAGGTTTCGGTATCTGGAATTTCTATGTTGTAGAGGATACATAGAGAGCTAACTTGGTGTTGGCGACAGAAGTCACTCCTGGATTGCAGCAGGAGAAGAGCCCGACGCCCATCAGTTTATGTCACGATTTGTGTATGAAAGGGGTGATCAAATGGAAGTAAACTCGGACGATATCGTTTGAACTCTGAAACTAGGCCAAGAATGCATGAGCAGGTGAGGTTTTGCATAAACTTCAGACAGTGAGCTATAGTAAAGGGTGAACAGGCGGAAGACTTATATAAGAGGAAAGTAGAGGTCTGTTGTTAATATCAGGTTTCTAACAGGCTGTGGAAGAAGACGTCCAAACGCAATATCATCTTACATTCAAACGCAAAAGCCAGAGAATGAAATAATGCCACCATAAATCGTTTATCATAACATAATTGCAATGATCCGCATGAATCATTCATTCACGAACTCTCTTAGCATGAGACGAAAATTAGACGAGGTAAGAAAAACTGTCTGTCGTAAAGCAAGAAATCTCAAATACAGATACATAACCAGAGAACTAGAGTCTGTGCTAAAACTTTACAATCAGGAGCTCTACTCTACCATCGATACTTACAAAATTCAAAGACTGAGTTTATATACTCAGGAAAATTCACCTCCCAGAGGCGTGCCCAGTCACCTAAGGCTTGGTGTCCCTTCAGTCAAACTTGTACTTATATCTTTCTTTAAATGCCACCTTAACTACGCATGGCTCCTGTAAGGAGGGTAGCTGAGCCATGAAGTGCTCGACTAGCATGCATAGACTTCTCTGTCAAGTCGAGGACTTCGACATGGCTTCATTGAGAAAATCGATACACAGGACATCTGCGAGCAGGCGGCTTGCCAGACCCTCCATTCCCCTTACTTTAATGAACGAAAGGAGGTTTCAACCACCTGCTCTTGCCTTCATTTACTTAAATGCTAGAAACAACATTAAGATTGGGTCCGATGGCACCTGGAGATCACGATGATCCCCTATGCAACTGAACTCCGTGCCTTTGGCCTTCTTTATGCAGCTCCTTCCTCTCGCCAAGTGACCATGGGCTTATTCCCAACATGCTTTCGGCGTTCGCGAATGGAAAGGAACTATTCCTGAAATTTGAAATCGCGATGAGCGAAACGTCGAGACGGCTCAATTTGGTGCCACGTGTCCCTCTGAGATCGGACGGCCTTGAACTCACCCGATGCTGCTGTGGGCCTGAGCCCAGGACTCTCCCGACATCTCGTGCATCGGAACATAACGGCGCTGCTTTTTTAGGCCTTGGAGTCACGATGGGCGAAACGCCGAGATGGCCCAATTTGCTGCCAGGTGTTCCCTTTAGACGGACGACTGAAAATGCTTCGTGATGTCGCGGGCCCCAATTTTGGCGTTTTCGACGCTGTCAGGGTTCAGGGTTTCGCGATCTTCAAAGACATAAAACCTTCACCCCACGAACTCCTGAATGCCGAAATGGCACGGATGCGTGCCGCGTGTCCTTAAGATGACCGGCCGAGGTAGCATTCTCCGCTTAACAGGGGATCACACTCGTTCTCAGGCTTGCTTGATGTGACCTGGTACTAGGACCATGGGTCGAGCTTTGAAGGGTGCTTATCGACGTTTTGGGGTTTGGGGTTTCAAAAGGCGAAGAAACGGGGAATTTTACCCCTTGAACTCCCGAATACCGATATGCCAGTGTGACTGGATCCTGCGCCACACGTCACTAGATCGGACGACCCAGATTCAACCTTGAAATATAGGAGCTTTCCTTGGTGCTATATGTCGGGTAACTTGATAGCCCCGAGACCCCGATGACCGTTGATCTATTTCGTGGATGGATCTCGGCTGTCGACAACAAAACCTTGCCCGCTCGTTTGACTTGTAACCGGAAAGGATATCCTTCCGTTGCTGCGCTTGGGTGTTTCCCGGTCATTCTGCAGACCTGGGTACTTTTGTGCCTAAGACAAAAATAATAGCTAACACTTGGGTCCAAATTTCAGATCTTGGTTCGTTATATTTTTGGATATACATTATGTTCAAGTTAGGATTTTTTACTAGTCTATAAACTAGTTTGAAACAAGTCTTCTTGGAATTTTCGCTCCCAATTGTTTTCATCTTGGTTTCAGGTTTTAAATTTTTTACAGTACTAAGGTGGAATAGTGAAGTATCTTGTGTACAAATTTCATCCATTGATTCATTGTACTATGAAATTTATTCCTCAAGGAAATTAGGGTTTTTGGCTGGTCCAAATTTCAATCTAAAACAAGTGTTCTTGGGAAAACTGTTATATCTAAAGCTACATACCTCCAAATTGAGTGAGACCTATTCCATTGGTTAGGGTATAGACCAAAATTGTATTGGTACAAATTTCAAGTTCTGAAGTGAATACAGTGACACGTGATAGTCTGTACAAGTTCGCTCTCCTGAAAGGGAAAAAAATCAACACATCTTTGGAAAGTTATCATAAATTCTATTGGAGAATACAATCTTGGTCTAACCTGCGCGGTTGGAAAGAAGACACATTAGGATACCTCAGGTAGATGTTTTAGAATCAAAAGGGCCAAAATTGCAGAGCTACAACAAAATAAAGGTTAGCTAGCATAACAGTCTCCAAATCAGGGTTTTAAAAGGTGCATTTTTTTTTCTTCGGAAATTTGCATATGTTTTGACTAGAAGATCCAATTGGGGTGATTCAAAAAGTGGAAGAAAGTGGGATAAAAGGAGTATCACATAAATTTGGGAGAATCTTAGTGTTTTTTAGGTACAGACGTATTCCAATGTCTTTAAACATAGGAGTTGTCGTTACTTGTTAGTGCTACAAATCGGGGATTGTGTGGTTCTTCCATGTACCTAGAGTATATCGGAAGGCCCCTTTTGAACGATTTCACATTAGACAACACTGCTACAGATTTGGGCTCCCAGGTACTTGGCGTATATCAGGAGACACCCTAGAATCCTGAGACCAACCGAGTAAACCATTTGGTCATCTTGTTGCTATAGTACACCAAGAACAACACTCAGGGAGATCACTCTCTAGTACCTGGGTAGTCGGATAGTACGGCTATGGCCATGGTCAAGCCTCCTTAGTTAGTGCCCTGAGATATTAGGCCGAGTACTATTGTTGGACCCCACACGTATATTAGAGAGCTATAGCACCTGACACTCCCTTGTCTATGAGGATTTCTATCTAAGCCAATTAGGAATTTATACCTTGCAGTGATACTTGGCCAACATGCCACCAAAAAGGGGAACTTCTACACCAAATAATCCCTCAGATAATCCTACTTGGACTCTTGATGAAGGTGAAGACATGCACAACGACAAAAATGATTTACAAAAGAAGGCAGTAAAAAAAGATGAACTACAAAGGATTATGGATTCAACTGAAGCTAAGCTAGAAGTGATGATGGATACTAAGATGGATGCCTTAAAAGAGGAGATCATGGAAGGGTTGAAAAAGTTGCTAATAGAGAGGCCACTTGAAAGTGACAACGTATCCCATGAAATTCATGATGAGGACACAAGGAAGATGAATCAAGACCGAAGAAACTCCATCTTTGGGTTGAAGACCAACCAATTTCCTAAGATCGATATGAGAAAGTTTGATGGCAAGGATCCAATCACATGGATACTCCAGATGGAGCAGTTATTTGATCTACATGATGTGCTTCAAACACAAAAGGTACAAATTGCGTCCTTATATTTAGAACCTAATTAGTTTGTGTGGTATCGATGGATTTGTTCTCGCAAATCACTTGTCACTTGGACAATTTTCATGGAAGAAATGATAGCACACTATGAGGATACAAGGAGCAATATCTTCTTCAACCAATTGATAAATCTCAAGCAAAAGGGTTCAGTTGCGGAGCACATTGAGAAATTCCAAAGATTGAATATAAAGGTAACAAATATTTCAGATGAGCACCTGATTGATGTCTTCATATAAAATTTAAAGCATAACATTCAACATGAGGTTTGCCCTTGGGAACCCACATCATTGGAGAATGTGTTCAGGGTGGCAAGAAATGTTGATAGTAAAAATATGGCTATGGCTACTAGAAGGAGCACCCCTAACATCTATCGAGAGAGTAATGTTCCTTTGTCTAAACCACCCCAACCTACAAGGTTAACACCTCAACAATCGGAGGAAAGAAAAGAAGAAGTTTTATGCTTTAATTGTGACAACAAGTACAGTAAGGGACATAAGGGACAGTAAGTATAGTAAGGAGAACAAGAACAAGAACCATCTCAATATGAAGATGTAGAAAAGATTTCTTATGAAGAGATGACTCTCTCCATATCATGTCATGAATTGGTTGGAATTAGCACTCCTCAAACCCTCAAGATCGAAGGATATATCAAAAAGAAAAAGGTAATAGTGCTAATTGATTCTGGTAGTATTCATAATTTAATTCACTGCAAATTAGCCAAAACTCTCAATTTCTTTATATATCCATTGCTAGAGTTTAAAGTAATGATTGCAAATGGAAGAACTATCAATTGCTCAGGAAAATTCCATAAGATCAATCTTATTATGGGGGAATATGTAATGAATAGTTCAATGATTGTTATACCCATGGGTGGTGTTGATGTTGGACTAGGGGTCCAATGGTTACAATCGTTGGGAACCATGACTTTTAATTTTCAAGAACTTTTCATGAAATTTTCATTGGAAGGAAAGGAATTTGAGTTAAAGGGTATCACAGGGAAACTTAGTAAGGTGGTAAGCTCTAATGGCATGACAAAATTATTGAAAAATGGGCATCAATGTGTAATTGTACGACTATGCTTGCTAGATGTTCAAACATCTAAGCCATCTATTCCCCTAGATCTCAAAGGGATCATTGATAATCATTCCAATGTATTTGAAGATATTCCTAGAGGTCTTCCACCCACTCGTGATCATGATCATGCTATTCACTTAATTCTTGGGAGTGCTCCTCCTAACATTAGGCCTTACAGATACCCTTATGCCCAGAAGAGTGAAATTGAGTATATGGTTGAAGACACGTTAGAGGATGGCATTATTAGACCTAGCCAAAGTTCTTACTCTGCACCGGTGGTAATGATACTCAAGAAAGAGGGCTCATGGCGTATGTGTCCAGATTATAGAGAGCTCAACAAGATCATCATTAAAGATGAGTTTCCCATTCTCGTCATTGATGAATGGTTAGGTGAGCTACATGGAGCAGTCTACTTCACAAAGTTGGATCTTCGTTCAGGGTATCATTATATTAGAATGAATGATGAAGATGTTGAGGCATTTCTCTGTGCTATCTATATCATCCAACCTAATTGGATAAAATAAGCAAGGGATGAATGGAAGAATGATGAAGAAGTATGGACTCTCATTCAAAGGTTTCAACATGATTCCAGTGCATTCGATCCATTTACATGGAAAAATGATTCACTATGGTACAAAGATCACTTATATTTATGTAAGAACTCCCAAATCAAACAAAAGGTACTTTTGGAATTGCACACCTCTCCGATAGGAGGGCACTCACGACTTTTGAAAACCGATCACAGGGTCAAGAGGGAATTTTTTTGGGATGGCCTTAAAACTAATGTTCAAAGGTTTGTGGAAGAATGTTTGGTTTGCCAACAAAATAAGGTGGAAACAGTTAAGACTGCAGGTCTTTTACAACCATTAGCCATTCCAAGTCATTAGTGGGAGGAGGTTTCCATGGATTTCATCACAAGGTTACTAAAGTTTGAAGGAAAGAGTGTCATCATGGTCATTTTTGATAGACTTACCGATTACACACACTTTTGTGCACTCTCTCATCCTTTCAAAGCCAATACAATTGCTACCACATTCATGGAGATAGTTCAAAAGCTACATGGAAGCCCAAAGATTATTGTAAGTGACAGAGATCCCATCTTCATTGGACATTTTTGGACATAATTATTTTCTTGTTTGGGTACTCAATTGGCTCATAGCTCATCTTATCATCCTCAATCTGATGGGAAAATTGTGATAGTGAACAAATGTCTGGAAGGATACATTCGTTGCTTTGTCTCCAATAAAAAAAAAACCAATGGTTCAAGTGGTCACCCTTGGCAGAATGGTGGTATAACACTTCCTTTCATACTGCAACAAAAATGACACCATTTATGGCGTTGTATGGATATCACCCACCATCCATCACTTCTTCTCTAAAAGAAAAATCTAAGGTTCAAGCAATGGAAGATCACATCGAGCATCAACAACAAGTTCTCCAACTCTTAAAGGACAACTTGACCATGGCACAAAATCACACGAAACAACAAGCAGATCAACATCACAGTGAAAGAAGTTTTGAAGTAGGGGATTGGGTATTTTTAAGACTACAACCATACAAATAGATGTCCCTTAAGCAAGCTAAGAAGGATAATAAATTATTACCGAAGTACTGTGGCCCTTATAAGGTGTTGCAAAAGATTGGTACTATGGCATACAAGTTGGAGTTGCCCGCATCTTTGCAAGTACACCCTATTTTCCATGTTTCATGCTTAAAAAAGGTTATAGGTGACAAGATCCCAATTCAAACTATATTTCCAAAACTTGACGAGGAAGGAAAAACCATATTGGAGCCTGAAGCTATCACCGACACAAGAATTCACCAGCTGAAGAATAGATCAATTTCAGAGTGTATCTCATTAAGTGGAATAAACTACATGTTGAAGATTCCACGTGGGAAGATGAGTCGTTTATACAGAAGCATCTAGAACTACTCAAGTGTTGAGGACAAAAATTGTCTGAAGGGGAGGGGCATGTTAAACCCTAATTCATGGCACATTACCCCTTAATTGGGGCATATTACATTAGTATTGTTATTTTATTTATGTCGGCTTGGGTCCATTAGTTGTAATTGTACCTCCTAGTCTCCTATATATATACCAAGGAGACCTTTTCATTTGGAATCATCTTGTAATTGTGAATTCATATGATGTATAAGGAGGTTCCCCCCTCAAAGAGGCTTATTATCTGAATTTCTCTCTTTTTCAAGGTGTTGAGTACTTATTCTGAGGTTTTTATGTTATTTTGATATTTGGTTCTTAACAGAAGAACTCGCATAACTAGATATTATTAAGCCAAATTGAACTCCTTCAATCTATGATGTTGCCCCACTTGGTTTATACCCATTCTCATGTTCAACGAGAGACAAATAAGATTGCATAAAAATTGGCCAATGTGGGGGTAGATTATCTAGAGCAGGACATTGCTTTCGAGATCAACCATAGACCAACTTCTCCCCTGCTAGAAGAATGTATCGAGATATCTCAGATGGAAGGTCTACCCTAAGATGGGGTGTCAACTCCACATGCATGAAGAGACGCCAACGGATTTCTCGATTCACCACCTAGTTCCTCATGTATTTCCCAAGACTGGTGGTTATCAAGGCTCTTAATTTCTTGGCAATACATTCCCTTTAGACATCTGATTTTGTGAGTACGATGATGAACCAAATCTTTGGTTTTGGTATTGCTCGTTCAATTGGGATTAATGCAACAATTATGAATATTTTCAATGCTTCGAATGACGGGTCAATTTACCTATTCAGAGGCACGTGTGAGGCTCTTCTGTCCATTCCATCCTCTGTGGACAACGAGCAACTCAATTTATTCTTTGTTCAGTGGTTCTTGGTCCCTTCTTGCTCTAGGCAATTGTTTCTCTTCATTACAATACTACCTTTTGCAAGCACCATGCCTTGTGAGCATGCCAAGTTGAAGTGTGGTAGTGGCACTGTTCATAGTGTCTATACGAGACGCCACTACTCGTCTCCCTCCTCTGGCAGCTTTGATTTGGTGAAACATTCCATGGAGTTTCAGGAGGAGGAAGGGAATTCCTCTAGTGTTCAACTTGAGGAGGAAATATGGGGCTATGCAATTGTTGAGGAAGAGCTTCCTCAAATTAATGAGGAGGCTCCCAGGAGGCCCCTCGATGAAAATGAGCAGAAGAGAGCTCACAATGTTGAGGAGCATAGGGGCAGAGAAAATGACAGTGATCCACAACAAAGTGAGTAGGCTCCCTTGCAGAGAGTGGAAGAACAACTCACACACTTTTCCAAAGACTAGCTGCAACTCATCTTTGACCTCCGCAGGGACATGGCAGAGAAAAAATATCATCAAGAACCGATGGAGATTATAATTGGAGAACTGTATGACCAACTTTCTATCTCGCAACTAAGCGTAATTGTTCTTGTGTGGTCGATTCCTCCCAAACACCATGTCAGTGAGAATGCACCTGGGGAATGATGACCTCCGAGTTGTGTTTCATGAATTTCCCCTATAGCTCGGTTTCTAGTTTCTTTTGTTTCAATTTGCTTTAGTTGATAGACAATATACTATGTGGGAACATTTTAAATTTTGGCCATTCAGGCAACTTTTTTGAAACTCAAGTTTTGGTGCTAGAGTCGGTTTCCTCTGTTGGTAGCTCTGGCATCAAGACAATAGCTCTCTACTGGTCTAAATTTAAAAATAGAAAATAACTAACATAGATTGTAAAAAATGACTAATAAAATAAATATATAATATTTATAAATTATTTAATAAAAAAATTCTATAAATTATAAATAAAACTAATTTAAAAATACTATAAATTAATTAATAATATGAATCTTACTATGTAAAAATTTATCAATAAAAGAAAAAAAAATACAAAATTAGAATGGTTTAGAACACCCACCTCCAATTTCAACTAGCTTTTCTCCAATACAGTTGTATGGTATAATTGGTTGTTTGAAAATAAGGATATATTTCATTGTTTTTTTTTTAAATTAAAAACAAATAGTTGCCAATACAACAACAATTTCCTATATTTCCTCTCATAATAGGAGTAACATTTTATTTTAACCTTTGGATTAGTTGGCAATTTAATCTCCTCTCATCGACTAACATTTTATTTTAACCTTTGGATTAGTTGGTAATTTAAAAAGTATGAATTTTTAAAAAATTTAATAATGTACAAAGAAAGAGAAAATCAATGTAGGATAGTTGATGATAAGGTGGTTATGAGTGCCCATATCAACATTGGATGAAGCATTTGATAGCTATGCTAAGATATTTCACCATATTTGTGAAATTAACAAGCAAAATGTTAATGTTGAGTTGTTTATATCCTCATGAGATTGTTGGATTTTTTTTTTCATTTTAAATCTAAGAATTACATACTCTTAAAAATGTGTTTTAAAATTTTAGTAATAAATTTGAGTGGATGTTATAATTTTTTTGTTTTTTATAATAAAAATTAAAAAATTATATTTCAAAAGTTTTTTAGATATGATTTAACCATAACTTAAATTCATTATTATATTTCCTTCAACGATATATAGGAGTTCGTTCATGTTTGACTGTTATATTAATTTTCGTTGATTTAAAAATTTATGTGCAAAATCTAAGTCTACTGTTAGACATAATAAATATTTTTTTAATATATAAAATAATAAATATTTTTAACATGTCATTGGTTGATAACTTTGAAGTGTTATTGGTGCCTTCAAGTGGTTCAAGAATTTCTGTCCAATTGATATTTTCAAGGTAGTAAACTGAATGTTCTGTCCCGTTTCTAGAAATCGATTCGATGCGTCGATTGCCACAACCATCCTACGGCTTAGACCTTCCTAACTCCATCAATAAAGAGAACCATCCTACGGCTTAGACCTTCGCAACCATCAACTCATTCTCGAGGATGCAGAGGCCAGAGCGTACCATACAGGTGTAGGCTTGGCCTCTAAGTAGGCGTAGGGAAAAGGGCAGAACTAGCCGAGGAATCGTAGGTCGAGGATGACACACAATGTACTTGTACATCACACCTCATGACGACGTGCAAGGAATAAGCCCAGTGGTTGGTGCAAATCCAGGTGCAAAGTCTACCTCTGATATGATATTTTGTCTTCTCAAAATCTACCTTTAATACAAAGTCCACCAAAAACAATTTAAGCAGTTTTATTGCCCTTGGTATAATAATAATCGAAGTTCAAATTTTAATTGACATATCCATATTATATATATATATATATATATATATATATATATATATATATATATATATATATATATTATAGAGATAAACACTTTTATTTGGCCAATTAAACTCATTCTTTTAAAATATAAAAATACTATAAATCAATTATTTATTTATTTATAAATAGATAAATAAATAGAGAACTACTGTTAAATAATTAGGATAACTTTGAATAAGCTTTTTTACTTTGCCAATTAGACCCATTCTTTTAAAATATAAAAATATTATAAGTCAAATATTTATTTATTTATAAATAGATAAATTAATAGAGAACTACTATTAGGATAACTTTGAATAAACTCTTTTCAATACATTAAATTCAAATTTAAATTGTGTTTTTTTAAATATTTTTTTTTAAATTTAAATTTAAATTGTGTTTTTTTAAATTTTTTTTTTTAAATAAAAGAGAAAAAATGTATTATCTTAAGAACTTTAAAAAAGTACAATGATCCTTGGTTGCCATCTGTTTCGCTGGCATGCCCATAGGAATGAAGAAGAAAAATTATTTTGGCTTTGCCTTAAACTCAGGAAAACGACATACAAACTACCAAGTGGAAGTCTCACTCACTGCCACTATCAAGTGGAAGTTTGACTCACTACCACTGTCTACATTACAATGGGTTATGGGTTATGCTTCTACAGATATTTAAACATTTAATGTTTGGAATTAATGCTAACTTTCAAGTTAGCATTAATTCATCTTAGTTCATCTTGCCTCCTTGAAGCCTTATGTTTCCTAAGTTTGAACTTTGTTGCCTCGATATGAGGCTAAATAAGACCTCAATTTGAAAAGTTAGGATAAAAACTTATATGTTCACCCGAAATTTATATGAATTTGGCAAAAAATTGGTTAAAATGACTAGTTTGTATGGATTTCTGTGTAGAAATTAATAGAACAACCTTGAACCGATTACTAATAGTCCCTCCAGCCCGAAGGACAGGGACTAATAAAGTCATTTATATTTATATTTATAGTTTATGTTATATGAAAATCAAAAGTAATGTGAATATGATGGAAAAAATGATCAACTTAAAAATAAATATTAATAAAGTTATTTTTAGTAAAATGCTATAATAATAAATTGATTATGGGGGGTCTCCTGGTTTGACTAGTAGGAAACTAGACTAGGGGTTCTTGAGTTGCGCTTACTGATATATTCGAGGGGAGGGACTGGTCTGCCACCAGGGGAAACCAGGCCAGTCCCACCATAACCAGTTTAAAGGGAAAAACAACATTAACATAAAAGGAAGACATATGCTACACCAACCTACTAGGCTTGAGAGGGTCGCGGTCACACTAACCATTCAACTAACCATTCACTAGTCCAGGACAATGATATTTTTCTCCCCGCCATCCACCTGGCTCTTGTTTTCCTCCTTCCGAGGGATCATGCGAGTCTTTCTGATGTGGGTTGGCGCTCCGTTGCCATCGGTTGGTGTGATATCCATGTGGTGGACATAGCGTAGATAGAGGTGAAATTGAGTAGCCAACCGCTCTAGCTTAGATTTCTGGTCCTTCTCGACCTCAACTAATAGTTTGGTGATGGTTTCCAAGCTGTTGATGCGACTCAGGTTTTCTTCCAACATCTTCTTAAGTTCCTTGTTATCCTCCCGTCTAGCGTCTTCTGTTTCTATAATCACTTTACCAATCATCATCTTAGTTATCTACACCATTTCCACTGTTTTTTGGTATTCTTCTACTATGTATAAATTTAAAAATAGAAAATAACTAACATAAATGTTAAAAACTACTAATAAAATAAATATATAATATTTATAAATTATTTAATAAAAAAATTCTATAAATTATAAATAAAACGAATATGTATTATTTTTAAAAATACTATAAATGAATTAATAAAATGAATCTTACAATGTAGAAATGTAGAAACTGATAAATAAAAGAAAAACAAAAAGAATGGTTTATAACATGCATTTCCAATTTCAACTAGCTTTTCTCAAAAAACAATTATATGATATAATTGGTTGTTTGAAAATAGCTATATATATATATATATATATATATTTTATTTTTTTTAAATTAAAAACAAATAATTACCGATATAACAACAATCTTGGCAATTTAGTCTCTTCTCATAATACTATTAACATTTTATTTTAACCTTTGAATTAGTTGGTAATTTAGAAAGTATCAATTTGTAAATAGTTAGTAATTTAGTATCCTCTCATAATATGGTTAACATTTTATTTTAATTAGTTGGTAATTTGGAAAGTATCAATTTGTAAATAGTTGGTAATTTAGTATCTTTCATAATATAGCTAGCATTTTATTTTAACCTTTAGATTAGTTGGTAATTTAAAAATATCAATTTGTAAACAAATGTAGAGTGTACACAGAAAAAGAAAACCAATGTGTACACATAAAGAGAAAACCAATGTAAGATAGTTGAAGATAAGGTGGCTATGAATGCAACCAATGTGTACACATAAAGAGAAAACCAATATAGGATAGTTGAAGATAAGGTGGCTATGAATGCAACCAATGTGTACACATAAAGAGAAAACCAATGTAGGATAGTTGAAGATAAGGTGGCTATGAATGCCCATATCAACATTAGATGAAGCATTTGATTAGTTGAAGATAAGGTGGCTATGAATGCAACCAATGTGTACACATAAAGAGAAAACCAATGTAGGATAGTTGAAGATAAGGTGGCTATGAATGCCCATATCAACATTAGATGAAGCATTTGATCACTATGCGAGGATATTTCACCATATTTGTGAAATTAACAATCAAAATGTGAATGTTGAGTTGTTTGTATTCTCATGAGATTGTTGGATTTTTTTTATTTATTTTAAATCTAAAAATTACATACTTTTAAAAATGTGTTTTAATTTTTTTAGTAATAAATTTGAGTAAATGTTATTATTTTTTTGTTTTTCATAATAAAAATTAAAAAATTACATTTTAAAAGTTTTGTGAAAAAATTATATTTCTAAAAAACAAAAAAATTACATTTTAAAATTTTTGTGAAAAAATTATATTTCAAAAGTTTTTTAGATATGATTTAATCATAACTTAAATCCATTATTAGGGTTCGTCACTATTTGATTGTTATATTAATCTTTGTTGATTTAAAAATTTATGTGCAAAATCTAATGTTAAATATAATAAATATTTTTTTATTATTTTTTAATATATAAAATAATAGATTTTTTTAACATGTTATTGGTTGATAATTTTGAAGTGTTATTGGAGCCTTCAAGTGGTTCAAGAATTTATGTTCGATTGATATTTTCAAAGTGGTAAAATTAATGTTTTGTCATGTTTCTAGAAATCGATTCGATGCGTTGATTGCCACAACCATTGCATTGTGCTCAGTTTAGAGCTACAGGGGCACACAACCTATAGGAAAAAGGGTCAACTGCCGGTCTCTTCCCCCGATTGGTATTCGGTGATGAAGCTGAAGCGCTTTTTAAGCCTGTCACAATTGCAGAGATTAAAGATATACTTATACATTTCAATACTGAGCGAAGCCTAGGGCCAGACGACTGGACTTCAGAAATTTTTTTGTTTCTTTTTTGATCTGATAGGAGAGGAGCTCCTACAAATGGTGGAGGACACCCGTTTAAAAGGAAAGATAGCTGGAGGTATAAACTCAACGTTCCTGGTCTTGATTCCGAAGGATAGCAGCCCAATTTCTTTCAACGACTTCCGTCCGATCTCGCTTTGCAATCTCATTTACAAGATTATCTCCAAGGTAATCTCCAACAGAATTAAACCCATTCTCAGAAGGAGTCTCTCTGCGGAACAACTAGGATTCTTGAAGGGCAGAAGAATCCATGATGCTATTGGAGCCGCCCATGAATGCTTACACAGTATCAAACAGGAAAACCTAAAGGCACTAATCATGAAGCTGGACCTCAAAAAAGCCTTCGACTGCAGTGATTGGGATTTTTTGAGGCTTGTCCTCCACGCGGTGGGTTTTGGAGACAAGTTTATAAATTGGACTCTTTCTTGTGTTACAAGTGCCAACATTGCAGTGTTGATCAATGGTGATCCATCTAATTTCTTCAAAAGCGAGAGAGGACTTCGTCAGGGATGTCCACTCTCCCCTTACCTCTTCATCTTGATAATGGAAGGACTCGGTATTCTTCTCTCAAGAAGCTTCTCCGAGCATAAAATTTTGGGCATTAAGGTATCTAAACTTGTTAAGATGGTCCATCTGATGTTCGTAGATGATGTTCTTCTTATGTCCATTGCTGATCCTGTGGAATGGCAATGTATACTAGAGGTGCTTCAGCGCTTCTGCTTGGTTTCTGGTTTATCCATTAATCTCTCTAAGTCATCAGTTTACCATTGGGGTGTTTCTGATTCCGAACTCCATCTTCTTAAAGTCACTATCCCTCTCACCTTTAAGAATCTGAGTGAAGGCTTCAACTATTTGGGTTTCCATTTGAAGTTGGGAGCCTCATCCTCTGGAGACTAGAGTTGGCTGGTGGCCTCTTTCAAAAGAAAAATCGACTTCTGGTGCAATAAGTGGCTGACATTGGGTGGAAGGCTTATCCTGGTTCAATCTGTTCTCCAGAGCCTGGCTGTCTATTGGATGATGTTGGAGCAGGTTCCTTCTAAGATTATCACTTCCCTGCGTAGATTAGTGTTCAATTTTCTGTGGGGTGGAAATGCTGACAAAAACCGTATTCATCTTTGTAACTGGCAGTCACTTTCAAGATCGAGAAGGGAAGGGGGATGGGGCCTCAAAAATCTCTCCACTTTCAATGTGGCCCTCTTGGCAAGTTCCTTCTGGAGAGTTGTCTCCATTGACAGTATTTGGCACAAAATTATCATTGATAAGTATCTTGATTCCAATTCGCTCCTTCATTGGCTTCGCAAACCAACTTTCCAGCTGACGAGGGCCTCTTCATTTTGGAAAGGTCTGGTGGCTTCATCTCCAGTTATTCTACATTGGCTCCGCTGGAAGCCTGGGGAGGGCCTGGATATTCTTATTGGCAGGGATTTGATTCTTGGACTGGGGGACCGCTCCATTCTATCACCAGCGATGAGACTCCATCTAAGGGCATATAATATTACAACTCTTGCTCAGATAAGATCTTTGACAGGTGCGTCCCCTCTACCAGACGTTTGGATGTCCATTAGCGATCTCTTACTAAGCGAACCACTTGCATCAGAATGGATTCGATTTACCACAGCTCTTAAATGTGCCGGAATTTCCCTGAGGGCCGAGCCGGATGTTTTGTTGTGGGCTGGCGGTGATGAATCGGGTCTGATCACTGTAAAAAACTTATATCTTGCCCTTCAAAAACAACTTTTCTCTGATCCTGTATTGCCGTGGATCCACAAGCTTTGGAAGCTACAGCTGCCACTCAAACTTAAATTATTCGCCTGGTTGGTTGGTAAAGATAAGCTTCTCACCTAGGAAGCTTTACAAAGGCGAGGCTGGGTGGGGCCGAGTATTTGTTTACTCTGCAAATCTGCCCCCGAGGACCTACTTCATCTCTTGATGCATTGCCCGTTTTCAAAAGATGTCTGGCACCGATCTACCAAGCACTTTAATCTTCAGACTTCTTGGTGCGGCTCCTCCATCACAGAAAGCTTCCCTCGTTGGTTCACTCTTAAATCGGCCCCGCCTAGCCTGGTGGTTCATTTCAGCTGGCAAATCTGGTTAGAGAGAAATAGAGTGCTATTTGAGGACGCTAAGCCATCTTTGCCAAGGGTGTTCTACAAAATTCTGACCTCTTTCAACTGGCTTCCGATCACTGTCAGCGACCTCCCTCATCGTGCTATGACTTTTGACTTGGCTGAGGGTCACACTATAGCGTTTTTTGACGGAGCTGCACAGTCTAATGGCTCCAGATGCGGCGCTGGAGGCTTCTTCAAATCACACCAGTCCAGAATCACAAACTGGTTCATCAACTATGGCTCTGGCACTAATACAAAAGCTGAGCTTTTGGGCTTATGGACCACGCTCACTCTCATTGCTCTATGGTCTATCGATGACCTCCACGTCCAGGGTGAATCGAGAGTGATTATTGACTGTATTTCAAACAAGTGCAAGCTCAACTCCATCCATTTAGAAGGATGGATGCAAAAAACGAGAGATCTAGTACAATGCTTCTCCAATATCAATTTTCTTCATGTTTTTCACACTCATAATAGGGCAGCTGATGCACTCTCTAAGAGGGCCCTATCCGGAATGGTAGGGAAGCTCTCGATCTATCATTGTGATAGAGGGATAGAGAGTCTTATTACCCATTTAAACATTTTTGAATGATGCTGCCAGCTCTCCATCTGAAGCACTGAAATCTGCACCTGGACTTGAACATTGGTTGTGGCTGGGAAGTCTTCGACCTCTCGGTATTTATTCTCTCATTCACAAGCATGGAATGCCTATTTTTCATGCGGTTTTATGTATGTCTGGATCCTCAATGCTAGTGCATTATGACCAAAACTGTCTGCAGTCCTCCTTTGTAAATGAATTTATAAGTTATATAAATTCGAGAAAAAAAAATTTGGAAAAAAAAAAGTCTCCATCCACATGCATCCTATATCGGATTATGGGATCCATTATATGAGTATGGCTCTTATAATTAAAACATGATTTACAAACCCCATGAGATTTATGTGGAGATGAGAGCTTAACTCGGCAAAAAGCTCGTACATCCAACCCAAATCCGCAGAGGATTTCACACATAAATCACCACGATCTCCTGCCCTCTCCTCGTCGGGGTGCCATACCCCTCATAACTCCATCAACAAAGATAACCATCCTACGACTTATACCTTCGCAACCATCGACTCATTCCCGAGGATGCAGAGGCCAGAGCGTACCATAAAGGCGTAGACTTGGCCTCTAAGTAGGCATAAGGCAGAGCTAATCGAGGAATCGTAGGTCGATGATGACACACAATGTACTTGTACATCACACCTCTTGGCGACGTGCAAGGAATGAGCCCAGTGGTTGGTGCAAATCCAGGTGCAAAGTCTACCTCTGATATGATATTTTGTTTTCCCAAAATCTACCTTAAATACAAAGTCCACCAAAAACAATTACCTTTAATACAAAGTCCACCAAAAACAATTTAAGCAGCTTTATTGCCCTTGGTATAATAATAATCGAAGTTCAAATTTTAATTGACATATCCATTATATATAAAAAATATATATTTATACTTTATAGAGATAAACACTTTTACTTGGCCAATTAGACCCATTCTTTTAAAATATCAAAATACTATAAATCAATTATTTATTTATTTATAAATAGAAGAATAAATAGAGAACTACTGTTAAATAATTAATAATTAGGATAACTTTGAATAAACTCTTTTACTTTGCCAATTAAACTCATTCTTTTAAAATATAAAAATACTATAAATCAATTATTTATTTTTTTATAAATACATAAATAAATAAATAGAGAACTACTATTAAATAATTAAGATAACTTTGAATAAACTTTTTTCAATACATTAAATTTAAATTTAAATTGTGTTTTTTTAAATATTTTTTTTTTTAAATATAAAAATACTATAAATCAATTATTTATTTTTTTATAAATACATAAATAAATAGAGAACTACTATTAAATAATTAAGATAACTTTGAATAAATTTTTTTCAATACATTAAATTTAAATTGTGTTTTTTTAAATATATATTTTTTAAATAAAAGAGAAAAAATGTATTACCTTAAGAACTTAAAAAAAGTACAATGATCCTTGCTTGCCACTTGTTTTGCTGGCATGTCCATAGGAATGAAGTAGATAAATTATTTTGGCTTTACCTTGAATTCAGGAAAGTGACATGCAAACTACCAAGTGGAAGTCTCACTCACTACCACTATCAAGTAGAAGTTTGACTCACTATCACTGTCTACATTACAACGGGTTATGGGTTATGCTTCTCCAGACACTTAAACATTTAATGTTTGGAATTAATGCCAACTTTCAAGTTAGCATTAATTCATCTTAATTCATCTTGCCTCCTTGAAGCCTTATGTTTCCTAAGTTTGAAGTCCGTTGCCTCAATATGAGACTAAATAAGACCTCAATTTGAAAAGTTAGGATAAAAACTTATATGTGAGCCCGAAATTTATATGAATTTGGCAAAACTTTGGTTAAAATGACTAGTTTGTATGGATTTTCATGCATAAATTAATAGAACAACCTTGAACCGATTACTAATAGTCCCTCCAGCTTGAAGGACATGGACTAATAAGGTCATTTATATTTATATTTATAGTTTATGTTATATGAAAATCAAAAGTGATGTGAATATGATGGAAAAAATAATCGACTTAAAAATAAATATTAATAAAGTTATTTTTAGTAAAATGATATAATAATAAATTGATTATCTTAATTATTGAGATGTTTTTTTTTTGTAAGTGAGCATAGGTAATGATATTACTCCAAAAATTATGATACATAAAAGGGGGGGCCTCCTGGTCTGCCTAGTAGGAAAGCATACCAGGGGTTCCCGAGTTGCGCTTACTGATATATTCGAGGGGAGGGATTGGTCTGCCACCAGGGGAAACCAAGCCAGTCCCACCATAACCAGTTTAAAGGTGTTGGCGACGGAAGTCACTCCTGGATTGCTATCAGGAGCAGAGCCCGACGCCCATCAGTTTTATGTCACTGTTTGTTTATAGATGGGGTGACCGAATGGAAGCCAACTCAAAATGATATCATTCCAACTCCAAACTAGGCCAGGCATGCATAGGTGAGTGAGGTCTTTATAAACTTCAGATAGTGAGTTGTAGTAAAGGGTGAACAGGTGGAGGATTTATATGGGAAGAGTGTGAAGGTGTGTTATAAACGACAGGTTCCTAACAGACTGTAGAAGAAGGCATCCAAACGCAAGGTCTTCTTGCATTTGAATATAGAAAACCAGAGAATACAATAATGCAACGATAAATCATTTATCACAACAGGATTGCAATAATTCGCGCGACTCAGTCAATCACGAACTCTCTTAGCATGAGACGAAAATTAGATGGAGGGAGAAAATCTGTCTGTCATAAAACAAGATATCTCATATATAGATGCATATTCAACAAGCTAGAATGTCTGTTAAACTTTACAGTAGGGAGCTCTGCTCTACCATCGATCCTTACAAAAATGGCAAAAATGCCTACATATACTCTTCCCCTCCTTCTGCCCAGCAGAGGCGTCTCAAAACTTTCAATGGATGGCGTCGCCTCAATCAAATCTGGCCTGCATTGCTCTGTCATACGCTGGCTTTAATTCAGCATGGCTCGCGCCAAGGGGTAGCTGATCCCTTTGAATGTTGAACTGGCGTGTACAGGTTCCCCTGGTGAGTTGGAGACTCGACGTGACTTTCCTGAAGAGAATTGGTACAAGGGGCCCTCCTGGGTAAATTTCAACTGGGACCTCCATACTCTGCAATAAATGGGTGACGTGAGACTTCACCCACCCTCTTTCTCCTTTATCCATTCTGAGCAGGTACCGGGATCCAAATCTCATCGGGCTGGAGTCGGTAGAGTACAGTGCCCCCCTTCTGAGAACTAATTCAGAACCTTTGGCCAAATAAAAATGAAAGCGCCCCTCTCTCAGACCTCCTTTCTTATGACTAGGTGCTAGAACCATGGGCCCAGTCCTGAGCACTATCGGGAATTCGGGGTTCAGGATTTCAAAATGCAAAAAACAAGGGGCGCTTGCTCCTCGAAACTTCGATACCCGATTTGCGATGAGCTCCACCTCAATGAGTTAGCCCCTACCGATTGGAACCTGATCCATATGACCTGTCTCCGTGTGACCATAGTCAAACCCTCCATCGGAGTTTCGACATTCACGATGTCACGATTCACTAGTCCTCCAGACTCGCGATTCCCCAAAACCCGATGGCTCATGGTCGTTGACCTTTCAATGGTCCATTCGCTATCGCGAAAGCCTGCTACCTTTCCTCCATCATTGACAGATGTTCCCGCCGATCGGGAAATCACGTATCACGATTTTGCGATGCACAAAACTCTCGCTCCCGAGATCTCCGATATCCCGATTTCCGATGAAGCCCTCCTGTGGAGCTTTCGCCAATGGCGCTAGATGATATTGCTAACAAGAAATATCGCTAACATTAGGCTCCATGGGGGATAGAGTCGTCCCTGTGATGCTCTAAGAACTCATTCTGCAGTTTCAGTGCCTTGCTGTTGGGCTATGGAGTCATGCTCAAAACATCCCGCTGCTGAAAAACAGGCCGAAAAATAAAAGCAACAAAATAAAGCCATGTGCTCAAAGGAGCTTATTTATATACAGTCCTAATGCTAATAAAATATTTTACATGGGCTAGGTGAAAGAAAACTTCCACCATAGCCATTCAAGCAGCTTCCTGGATTGAAGCTCCTTCCTTCTGTCGATGATCACCAACAGATGGTGTGACCGTGACAGCAGAACGGTTACACTCTTCAAATCCTCCTTACAGGCTAGAGTTGAGATGAAATGGGGTAGCTCCAAAGCATAAAGGAAATGCCACTCCATGTATTCGCTGACAGGGTCATCAAATGAGTGGCCAATTCCAAGAAATTGGCGACAAACAACCTCTTCTGCTACACAGTTGATCACCTACGACCGAATATCTCTAATAAGCACAGGCGGGTGAATAACTGAAAAGGGATCGCTGATCTCAGGTGGTGGCTGCTCACTGACTGGCTCTGAACAAAGAGCAGACTGCCCCCCTGGTTCTTTTTCCTCTTCTTGTTGGCTCTCCTCCAGGTCCGATTCATATTCATCATAAATAGGGACCATGGGGTGATTCTGCTTGCTGACTGGCTCTTCAGTATGTTTATAATGATCGAATGTAGGATAAGCGTGCTGCTCATCATCACTATAATATTCATCAAAAAGGGGCTGACCCTTATCTCTATGATCCTCCTCCAGAATGGTGATCCCGTCAAAAATATCCGTTTCAGGGATAGAGGGACCCGCTGCTTCTGATTGCTCATACATAATCTTCTTCTCTTTAATCTCAGGTAAAAATATATCATGAGAAACTCCCTGGAGAAAAAAAGAGGGAACCGCTTCCACAATAATGTCTTCTTTACAAACGGGAAGGTCTCCGTCCTCAGAAACAGGGTTGCTAGGAATATCTGCTTCAACCCGACATTCAGGTGAGCCATCTACCATGGACCACATCTGCTCTACCAACTCATAATCTCCACAGGAGGCGTGTTGATCTTTATGAACATCTAAAAGAACATACACATCCGATATGATGTCAGATGCTTCCATCCTCGAGCTAACATCACTCATATCATTCAACACCTCAATTTTTTCATAGCAGATGCTTTCCTCCACAGTAAGGGCTCCATCATCGACATGGTCTTCAGGGCCAACAGAGGCTTCATGAAGCGAAGAAAACTCTTCACAACATCTTTCAAACAAACGAACAACTAGATAGTAGTCTTTACAAAATGAATTGAAAGCTGTATGAAAACCTGCTAAAGAGCGAATGCTTGCGGTGGGAAGAGACCGACACCATTCAAGAGCAACTCCCTTCAATGAATACCTGAAGAGCTTAATCCGGACATCCTCATGCATGATATTGTGTCGGTGGATAGCCTCATGGAAGTCCAGTAAATGCTCAGCTGGTTCTTCCCAATCTGATGCATGAAATTCCGGGAGGAAATATTCCCATTGGTCTCTATCAGAAAGTGCATTAGGAAATCCAACTATCTGAGAAAAGTCACAAAAAGCAAACCTTTGAGCCAGAATTTTCTCCATATCGAACCAGTGGAGTCGCCAATCGATCCTTGAATCATGGAGTCGCCAGGTGAAAGATGCGCCGCTTCAAGTGTGTCTGGTCCTTGTGCACCATCAAAGGCCAGATCTTAACGTGTCGTTACCCCAGGAAGTTCCTCAGGCTGGGAAAGTAGCCGCTGAAACCTTCTCGAGAAAGCTCCTTAGGGTCAACTTTCAGGTGTGCTAACAGTAGTCACAACTGAAACAATGATGTGGAGACAATGGAGTCACCACAATGGAGTCGCCAGGTGCACAGTAGCAATCTTTAAGGGCTCTGAGGTCTGATGCACCTTCAGAATCAGAGGCTCAATGTCGTTCTGCCCAGGGAAAATCTTCAACTTCGTCCCCGGCAACGGCGCCAGAAATGTTGGCGACGGAAGTCACTCCTAGATTGCTATCAGGAGCAGAGCCCGACGCCCATCAGTTTTATGTCACGGTTTGTTTATAGATGGGGTGACCGAATGGAAGCCAACTCAAAACGATATCATTCCAACTCCAAACTAGGCCAGGCATGCATAGGTGAGTGAGGTCTTTATAAAATTCAGACAGTGAGTTGTAGTAAAGGGTGAACAGGCGGAAGATTTATATGGGAAGAGTGCGAAGGTCTGTTATAAACGACAGGTTCCTAATAGACTGTAGAAGAAGGCATCCAAACACAAGGTCTTCTTGCATTTAAATACAGAAAACTAGAGAATACAATAATGCAACGATAAATCATTTATCACAACAGGACTGCAATAATTCGCGCGACTCAGTCAATCACGAACTCTCTTAGCATGAGACGAAAATTAGATGGAGGGAGAAAAACTGTCTATCATAAAACAAGATATCTCATATACAGATGCATATCCAACAAGCTAGAATGTCTGTTAAGCTTTACAGTAGGGAGCTCTGCTCTACCATCGATCCTTACAAAAATGGCAAAAATGCCTACATATACTCTTCCCCTCCTTCCGCCCAGCAGAGGCGTCTCAAAACTTTCAATGGATGGCGTCACCTCAATCAAATCTGGCTTGCATTGCTCTGTCATACGCTGCCTTTAATTCAGCATGGCTCATGCCAGGGGGTAGCTGAGCCCTTTGAATGTTGAACTGGCATGGACAGGTTCCCCTGGTGAGTTGGAGACTCGGCGTGACTTTCCTGAAGAGAACTGGTGCAAGGGGCCCTCCTGGGTAAATTTCAACCGGGACCTCCATACTCTGCAATAAATGGGTGACGCGAGACTTCACCCACCCTCTTTCTCCTTTATCCATTCTGAGCAGGTACCGGGATCCAAATCTCATCGGGCTGGAGTCGACAGAGTACAGTGCCCCCCTTCTGAGAACTAATTCGGAACCTTTGGCCAAATAAAAACGAAAGCGCCCCTCTCTCAGACCTCCTTTCTTATGACTAGGCGCCAGGACCATGGGCCCAGTCCTGAGCGCTATCGGGAATTCAGGGTTCGGGATTTCAAAATGCAAAAAACAAGGGGCGCTTGCTCCTCGAAACTCCGATACCCAATTTGCGATGAGCTCCACCTCAATGAGTTAGCCACTACCGGTTGGAACCTGATCCATATGACCTGTGTCCGTGTGACCATAGTCAAACACTCTATCGAAGTTTCGACATTCACAATGTCACGATTCACTAGTCCTCCAGACTCGCGATTCCCCAAAACCCGATGGCTCATGGTCATTGACCTGTCAATGGTCCGTTCGCTGTCACGAAAGCCTGCCACCTGTTCTCCATGATTGACAGCTATTCCCGCCGATTGGGAAATCACGTATTGCGATTCTGCGATGCACAAAACTCTCGCTCCCAGGATCTCCGATATCCCGATTTTCGATGAAGCCCTCCTGTGGAGCTTTCGCCGATGGCGCTAGATGATATCGCTAACAAGAAATATCGCTAACAAAAGGGAAAAACAACATTAACATAAATGGAAGACAGATGCTACACCAACCTATTAGGCCCAAGAGGGTCGCGGTCACACTAACCATTTGACTAACCATTCACTAGTCCAGGACAATTATATTTTTCTCCCCGCCATCCGCCTGACTCTTGTTTTCCTCCTTCTGGGGGATTGTGCGAGTCTTCCCGATGTGGGCTGGCGCTCCGTTGCCATCGGCTGGTGTGATATCCATGTGGTGGACATAGCACAGATAGAGGTGACATTGAGCAACCAACCACTCCAGCTTAGATTTTTGGTCCTTCTCGACCTCAACTAATAGTTTGGTGATGGTTTCCAAGTTGTTGATGCAACTCAAGATTTCTTCCAACATATTCTTGAGTTCCTTATTATCCTCCCGTCTAGCATCTTCTGTTTTTGTAATCACTTTACCAATCATCATCTTAGTTATCCACGCCATCTCCACTGTTTTCTGGTATAGGGTTTCTCTAGGATACATGGCCCTTAGATCAGTTAACCAATCCGCTTTCTGTGCCAGTGCATCCCATGCTTTTCCTTTGCTTTTTTCTCTTATTTTCTTTTCCCAGCGGGTAATGGTCTCTTTTCCTTTTGGTGTTACTAGAGTTTGGAAGGTGCCCTCTGCCTCTTTTGTCGCCTGCTCCATTCTTGGTATCCATCATGGACTATTCGAGACTTCCTTTCCAAGGGGTTTTCTCTTCCTATGCATTCACTTCATTCTCACCATCCCGATGGGTTTGTTGCAGCTCCTTTGTTGGTTATTCATCCTATACCTCCCTTCACAACGATTATTTTTTTCCCTGTCCTTGTATCTGTGGTAGTCCCTGATATTGCGCTTCTTTTGATTGCGGTTATTTCTGTTGTCGTTCCTCTTATTGGGCTTCTCCTGCTGTGCGCTTGTCCTTCCAATCATGGCTTGCCCGTATTGGTAATCGCTCCCAATCTTTATTTCGATTGTAGTTTGTATGATCATGATGACTTGCCTTTTATCCTTGTACAGGTCCCTACCCCTGCTCGTATGAGATCTTACTGTGTTGTTGTTCGTATCTGTGCTTTGGCATGGAGGATCGAGTCTGGGCCATGTTACTCCCTCATGCCTTATGTCATTCGTTATATGCGGTTTGTCGTCTGTACTTTCCCTCGTGCTTTCTCCGCTTCTCTTTCTATCACTAGGATCTTATTGTTGTACTCTCGCCTGATGTTGATGTTGATCCTGTATGTTGATTGGTGACCGAATGTTCGACAATCATATCTTGCCTGGGTTCCGCATGCCTGTCGTTGGGCCTTGCGCTGCCCTTCTTAATGTGACCTGCCTTACTTAACCTGCCTTCACGATCTTTTGTCGCTAGCTGGATGCAGTTTGTTCTGAGTTGACCATTCGGGATGCTGATCTAGGTAGTGTCTAGTTTCGGTCCTTCCTTATCTACCCCCTCATTGGCTAGTCTCTTCGCCAGGCCATTCGCTGACCTGCGGACCCAACGCAACTCCACTGTGTTCAGATTTTTCAGATGCTCCTGGATTTTCTGTAGGGAGAGGGCCAGGCGCCAGCATCTCTGAACCTTGCCCACTCTGGTTCCATTATGGAGTCTCTTCGTCATGTTGATGATCAGGGTGGAGTCGCCTTCGACGATTGTGTTTGTCATCCCTTCGTGCCTTAGGATTTCAAGTCCAAATTCTGCTGCGTTGTTGGTTGAGTTTCCCATACTCCCAACATACAACCGGATGATGTTACCACCACTTTCTCTAATAGCCCCTCCCATCCCTGCCACTCCTGAGTTGCCTTTTTCCGCCCCGTCAAAATTTAGTTTGAGGAACCCCAACGGGGGAGGGGGTCTAGTTGCAGTCTCCTATTTGGAGTTGCGGATCCCGCGCGACCATTGAGTTGTTGCGCCCATCCTTTAGGTGAAATAATTCCAAGATGCGGGCATCATGGTCAGTAAGTTGCGTTGTTTCCTTCTTGCAGTTGCGGCTTTGTACCGTTTCTTGTATTTGTGAGATTGTTGCCTCCTTGAGCTTTCCTTCTGGTAGGCCTTCATTCCTGAAGATGTGTCGATTCCTTTCTTTCCATATTGCCTAGATTATCATCCCCGACGTTAGTTCCCAACAGAGGTTCACCATTTTGTTTTTGTTGTAACTCTCATTCCAATTGTTGATGGTTGCGCTGATGTTGCCCTGAATCCTATTGGATTGGCGATATATACCAGTCGCCCAGTCCCATAGCTCTGTTGTATAACTGCACTCGTCGAGGAGGTGATTGGTTGTTTCCTCCTTGGTTTGACAGAGGTGGCAGCGAGATGGACCTATATAACCCCTTTTCCTAAGATTTTCCCAGGTTAGAATTCTGTTGTGGAGTACTAACCATTCGAACAATTTGATTTTTGGCCATTGGGGGTTGCGCCAAATCTTTCCCCACTGTTGTGTCGGGTCCTCCTCATCCTGGTTCGTGATGTACTGTCATGCTTCTTTTAAGTTGAATTCCCCTCCATTTTCCATGCCCCACCTTAATTGATCCTTGTCCTTTGAGACTGCAATTTTCCTTTTCCCCAATTCCTCTTCCACCTCTTTCGTTTGGGTTGTGATACAATCTCTATTTTGGGGATTGAGTTTATCCCAGGTCCTCCATCTATCGCTATCAATTCTTTGTTTCCAATAGTGATGGATTTTTGTTTTACCTTGCACTGTCATTTCCTGTTGTAGTTCCTCCCTATCCGGATGTTCCATTTTGGGTTCTTGTTTCCACGCATCCTCCTAGAATCTAGTTGTTTGTCCATTTCTGACTTCCCAGAAGTTGTGTTTATGGATCCAGTTCTTGTCGCGCCATGCTAGATTCCAGATGGATGATCCCTCCCTTGTGCCCATGACACAGATGCGGTCTTGATCGTTGATGTTCTGGGCATACTTGGCCTTCCAGAGGTTTGTCCATGGTACTGAGTCGTCCTTGACCCATCTCCACCAGAGTTTTGCCCCATAGGCTTCATTGGTTATAGTGGGTCTTGTAATGCCATGCCTCCTTTGCCTTTTGTTCTGCATACCATCTCCCAGGCTACCAGGGTCCATTTCTTTTTAGTTTACGCACCTTGCCATAGGAATTCTCTTTGAATGGATTTTATCTATTGTAGTACTCCTTTGGGAGCTAAAAACACTGACATCATATACGCCGTAATTGCTTGTAGAACCGCTTTGGTAAGGATAAGCCTCCCTATCAGGTTGAGAGCTCTGTAGGTCCAATTTTTTGCCCTCTCTTGCAGTTTGTTGATCACTCCTTCCCACATTGCCATTTTGCAAGCTTTTTCCGTCAGGGGGATTCCCAAGTATTTCGTTGGGAGAGTTTTGCGTTCAAACCCCAGAATGTTGGCTAGGTTCCTTTGAATTGCAGGATTAGTGTTAAAGAAATAGATCATGGATTTTGAGTGGTTGATCTCCGCCTCAGAGGCTTCCCCAAAGTCTTCTAATATTCTTTTGTAGGTTTTTGCTTCCTTGACCGTGGGTGTACCATGGAGTAGGGTATCATCCACAAACTGTTGGTGTGTGGAGGTTGGACAATTTTTGAAAGGTTTGATGCCTTTTAATTCTCCTATTGCAGCTGTGATTTTTATGCTTCTACTGAGCACTTCCATCAACAGAATGAACAAGAAGGGGGATAGCAGGTCTCCTTGTCTTATGCTTCTCGAAGGCCAGAAGGGTTTTGCTAGGGCTCCATTGATTAGCAGAGAATGGCTTGTCATTGAGACTAGATTGACAATCCAGTTGATCCAGTGTTGTTCAAACCCAAAGGCTTCCAGTGTCTTGGCCATATAGTGCCAACTAATTTTGTCGTAAGCTTTTGTCAGGTCAAGTTGGATTATCATCCCCCCTCTCCTTTGGCTTTTCAGTGTGTGTATAAGCTCATGGGCATGGATGATGTTGCACAATATTTGTCTTCCCTCTACGAATCCAACCCGTTCTTGTGAAATCAGTGTGAGTAGGAGAGGTTTCAAGTGATTGGCTATGACTATGGAGATTATCTTGTACACTACATTACATAGAGCTATAGGCCTGTAGCGATCCAAGGTCCTTGCTTCATTTTCTTTTGGGATTAGTGTGATCATTGTCGCATTTAAAGCTTTCAGGATGGAAGCCGAGTGTCTGGAGTCTTCCACCACCCCATAAACATCTTGTTTAACCACTTCCCAGTAGGCTTTGAAAAATCCACTATGAAACCGTCTAGGCCTGGGGCCTTTCCATTGGGCATCTCCTGGACCACTTGGTCGATTTCTTCCTTTGTTGTGGGTTTGTTTAGATTGATATTTTGTTCCTCGGTGACCAACCTGAGGATGTGCTGAGTTATCCTTTGTATGGCCTCCGTTCTGTCTTGATTAGGTTCTTGGGCTATCCCCTCAAAGTGATTGACCAATGTATTTTCAATTTCCTTGTGGGATTCTCTTTCGATCCCATCCTGGTCTCTGATTTTTAGGAGTTTGTTGTGTGTTCTTCTTGCAATGGTTGTTCTATGAAAAATCTTGGTATTTCGCTCCCCTTCCTTTAGCCACCCGATAGCATCTTGCTTCCCATTCCTGGATCATCTAGATCTCTTCTCTTTTCCACTCCTCTATGTAACCCTCATCTATGCAGAGTTCCTGGAGTATCCTCATTCTTTCCTCGATATTTTTCTTCTCTTGGTTTATGTTTCCAAAGATTTCCTTGTTCCACTCCTTGAGTTTGTATTTGATGTACTGGAGTCTCTTATAAAGTTTCAACATCTTTGTCCCTTGATCCAATAATTCCTCCCTCCACCAATGTTTGATGTTCTCTTTGAAAGTGGAATGATCGATCCAAAATTTCTCAAATCTAAAGGGTCTATTTTTTGGAGTGGTTTGGAAGTTTGCTTCCAATTGAACTGGCCAATGGCCTGAACCCCCCCATGGAAGGATGTTGCACTCTAAAGTTAGTCCTTACAAAATAATGGACTCCGACACCAGGAATCTATCTAGCCTTGTAGCTACTTGGTAGTGGTTAATTCGTTTGGTATTCCAGGTGAATTGGCCATTGTTGGTTCTAATGTCCACCATCTCCATTGCTTCAATGAAAGCTGAAAATTCCTTCGCGTCTCTGTCTAATCTCCTGGTGCCCCCTTTTTTCTCTGCAAGTGTTGTGATGATGTTGAAGTCCACTGCTAAGATATAGTGGAGGTTGCGGGCTCGGGTCTGTAAATATTTGATTTCTAGGAGCATTCTCCTTTTTTCCTCCAACCTCTGGGGGCCATACACATTTGTGCATAGAATCACTTCATTGTTACCTATAATTTGCATGTTAACCGAAAGTGTGTGTCTCGTTGCTTCAGTTGCTAGTAGGGTCAGCGAGTGTGGGTTCCATAAGGCGAGTATAACGCCTGCCATCTATTGGCCTTCAACAACCAAAACCTTGTACTTAATCCATTGTTTTTTACTGATTGTTTACATTCTGTCTACAGTGCATTTTGTCTCTTGAATGGAACAGAGGTCGGGTTGTTCCTTCCTCAGTCTATTTTTAAGGATTCCTTGTTTTCGTGGGCTATTTAGGCCTCTTATATTCCATGTTATAATCTTCATTTAAACATGTGGGGGGGAGTTGGGGAAGAGATTTTTGATCTTACCTGAATTGATTAGCATGGATCCTAGTTCTTGTAGGGCTACGTTGCTTGATTTCCTTCCTTTTTTCTGCCTCATCTGCTTGGGTGACTGTTGTGATTGTCCCTCGCCTGCTTTGATTCCCAGGTGTCCTATCTTGCCATGCATGCGCTTGATCCCTTTGGTTTTTGCTTCCTCTCCCAAAAGGAAAAGGTATTGGATACGATCTAATTGCTCCACTGGCACATTGTCTACTCCTTGCTTTTTCCATTGTTCCAATATGTTCGGGAGGTCTATTCCTTCCCTTTCCACAATGTCTCTGAGATACGGATCTTTCGTGCCTACCTCTCTTGGTGTCATTTCCGAGTCTTTGTCTGCCTCCTGCATTGGGGTGTTGGTATCTTCGTTGCCTCTTTCCATAGGACTTGCGCTACCTCACTATTCCCTCTTATTGCTTGGAATATCTATGTTCTCCTGAGTTGCTTGTTCTCTGGTTTCTCTAGCTTTTGTCTTTTCCTTTCCTCCTTCTCCCCTTGGTTAGCCTTCTCCCTTCCTTTTGGTCTAGTCCTGGCTTCCAGGTTGCTTCATGTTGGGGCTTTGCTTGGTTTCTTGTTTTCTCTGTTTCTATGGTTAGGTTTTACAAACTCATCCTCATCCTGTTGTGTTTTGGTATTTTCTATTTCTTGTTTTTTGTTGAGTGGACATTCTTTGATTAGGTGTCCATGTTCATGGCATATTCTGCATCGGAAGGGGATCTGCTCATAGTTGATGCTTTGTATCCATTCCTCGTCCCTGAATTCTAGGCTTATGGCTTTGGGAGCGCCCTCGACACATCCATCTCTATGCAGATCCTTGCATATGATGTATATCTCCCTTTAAGGGTTGCTTCCGATGTCTTGACATATTTTCCCAGCTTGTTCCCGATTGCTTCGAAGGTGGACGACAACCAGTAGTCTAGCGGTAGGGAGTAAAACCTCAACCAGACTGGGACATTTTTAAAGGTTCCTTTCTCTGGGGAGAAGTTTTCCTTCCATGGCCGCATGTACAACCTTGCTGAAGCGTGGAAGTATGCCCCCCCCTCAAAGACTTTATCTTTGTCCTCCAGGTTCATAAAGACTGTTGTGAAGAAACCTTTCGAGCCCAGGTGGAGTTCCACTTGTCCACTTGGCTTCCACTGATATTTTATCTAATTGCGCAACGTTCTTTCTGTGGGCCACAACCCCATGAATTTGCAAATTAGTGCATGTGTCTTCATTTGGTCTCGATAGAGTTGTGTTTGTGGGTCTTCCAATATAACCCTTGGTATCATTGCGGTTTTAGGTTTACATGGGTTGCGCCCATTTGTCCCACTGGGGTTCGCTGATTCCTGCGCTTCCTTCTGGGCTTCTCTGACTTCCTCCCCCACATGATCCATTTTTTCTTGGTTGCTCTCCTAGTTCTTTTCCAATCCTGATTCCGAGGTGCTTGTCAATGGTTCTTTGAAACCAACACCCCGTGGGCCTTTCCCCCTACCACCACTTCCTGCTTATATGAGGGGGTTCCACTCCCGCCCCCTTTGGTAACCATTTTGTGCGCTATTGAGACCGTTGTTGTCAAACCCTAGCTTGTGGTTTCTTCAGGGATTTTCGACAGCGTGTAAAAGCTTTAGGGTCTATACAATATCGATTAATTATTGAGATGTTGAAAAAGTTTTTAAATAACATTTTTTTTAATAATTGTTGGATACATTTTGCAAATAGAGGTTACAAAATGGTAATTCACCATGGGATCACTATTCACCACGGTGTTAAATTTTCTAATAGTTTTAACTACAAGAAACAAAACAAGAATTCTAAGTATTCGATGTTCCCTAGTAGTTTTGAGGTTGCTTGTCAAATTCGTAGTTGAATGTTCTAAAGAGATTGTCATTTATTGTATATTAATAGGCCTGAGAGCAATAGTACCAATTTCGACAACTTCCTTGACTTCCTCTTGACCTTTTAACAGTGGGGATTTGATTCTGTGTCGCTCCAAACTTGGATGAAGGAATTACCAACTACAATCACTGAGAGTCTTCAACGACGATAGGTGCCTTGTTTCTAGGATGAGTTGATTGTTGAGTAACATTCAGATTCCAAAGTGCATGTATCTGAGAGGAGAGTTTGTCTAAGTATTCCTTCTGAGTAGTCATTGTGCCCATTAATAGTTCAATCTTGGTTTAAAGAGTTTTCATACTTTTGTTATGCTCCTCTAAATGGGTATGGAGAATCTTGATTATTTCTATCACAACCTTCTCTTGCGATGTTGATTGCCATTTGTTGCCTTGATTTCATCATTCGAGAGAGATGATGTGACTTAAGGGATTGGAGGCTCGTGCTTTGACTTTCTTAAGTATATCCACCTCCCCCCCTCTTTTAACCATGACCATATTGGCCCTTTTATCTTCCTCTCCATTGAGCTCATGAAGCACATGGAACCAAGTTATTTGCGTGAATTTCTTGAAGAAACTATTTGCCCTTTCCAATATTGTTGCTAACTGAAAATTTGAGGGGAGGGATCCCCCCCATGTGTTGGATAATGAGATGCAAGTTGCCAAGAATGATCATTTCTTTAATCTACAATGTTATGGCTAATTTGAGGGCCATTAATAGTCGATAAGCTTCTGCTTGATTATTTGTCCTTGTTCCTAGTTTCCATTCATATGATTGTGCTAATTTCCCCCTAAGGTCATAAATTACCCCTCCTGTACCTGCCTCCCCGAGATTTCCTTTCGAGGCTCCATCAAAGAAAAGTAAAAAAGATTGAGTTTGTAAAGTATTTATCAGAGTTAAAAAGCAAAAATTTCCCTCCACTTTGTAAGGTGGAATGGTGGGTACAATGGTAGGTGTAGAGCAGTGGGTCATTTGTTCAGTTCTTAATGAATGTGACCTTCTCACCTTCCTCTAGATGTCAAGTTTGTGTGGAGTGGGTGGTCTATTGGTTGCATTGTCTCTACTTGTCTTCTCATTGAGTTTCCTACCATGTTTCATTTGGCATTTTTGGTGTAGTTGGATTTTCCATGGAGTGGATGGCCTATTAGTGGCATGGTCATTACTTGTCTTCATGTTGGGATTTCCTATGGACTTGGTGGTCTATTGATGGCATGGTCTATGCTAGTTGTGGTGCAATTTGGCTTGGTCTCAACAATCATGGTGTGTTATAGGTTTCTATGGTAGTTGTTGGTTTGTGCTCGTCTTCTTGTTGGGTTTCATTCGATGGTCGTGGTGCACTCTGGATTTTGGTAGTCATGGTGCAATGGTTGTGGTATTTAGTTGTAGTTGTTGGTCTCTAGTACACCATAGGTGAGTTGTTAGCAATTGCATAAAGGAGCATTTCATTATCAGAGGATTGTGTGTGGGGTTCTTACACACATGTTGGGTTTCATTCCAAGGTCTTACATACACTAGCAAATTGGCATTGGAGCCTTGCCATTGGTCTATGGTAGATATCAAAGTATGTGTTTCCTCTTGTGATCTTGTTCTTCATTTTATTTTGGTTTGCTTATATCCATGTGTGTTTGCTTGTCATGTGCAATATGGGTTGCCTTTGCCTCTATCTTCTGTTAAAGCCTAAGTTTTTCCCGAGCCTTCACAATTGGTGTTGTTGCATTAGAGTTTTGGGGTTTAACATGGCTTGGTGGGAGTTGACATTGTAGCTCCTTAGGGTTTGGAAGCTTGGAAGGGTTTTGCAACTTGTAGTGGCTATAAGGGATTGAGCTCTTGGGGCTCAKGGTAAMCATTTGTGGGTTATGTTCCCCCTTCCRCCCCTTTCTATAATTTTGYGATAMTTTGTTCATGTCTCTGAATCTTGCCTAAGAGGCCTTMGTGACTATTGCTCTAAATTATGTGTTGTTGCAGTGTGGAGAGTGGGTTACTCTTGCTTAAGCATKGGATGTCGRGTTGGMTTATGGTAATTCAATTATTGTATTGCTCCATACCATTTATGGATATTCTGACAATGATTGAGTTCAATWRAGCATTTTTGTTTAGGTTCATTTTAAAGACAAAACATGGTTGTTTTGTTTAGGCCTCTCTAGATTGTATATTCAAAACAAGATTAGTGGGATTTCAACTTAAGCCTATTGTAGATTTGAATGCAAGTGTTGTATGTGGAAGRGTTTTGAACCTTTTGCATATTACGTATGAATGGAATTTTATTGTAAGCATCTTGTTGATTTGAATGGATCGATATTACTATGCATCTCTAATTGGGTTGTAGGAGTTTAGTGCTTATGTTGTTTTACAACATTTCCACATGTAYTGTAATCTATGAGTTTAATTGAACATTTTGTCTAGGCTCATTTAAGGACAAAACAAAATAGCTTTGTCTATACTTAATTTTCAAAGTTTTTAACTACCTTCAAAATCTATAGCTAGGCATCTCTAGATTGTTTATTCACAACAAGATTAGTGGGATTTCAACTTAATCTTATTGTAGATTTGAATTCAAGTGTTGTATATGGAAGGGTTTTGAACCTTTTGCATATTGCATATGAACGAGATTTTATTGTAAGCCTCTTGTTGATTTGAATGGATCAATATTATCACACATCTCGATTCTCTAATTGGATTGTAGGAGTTTAGTGCTTATATTGTTCTACAACATTTCCACATGTTATTGTAATCTATAACTTTAATTGAACATTTTGTTTAGGCTCATTTAAGGACAAAACAAAATAGCTTTGTGTATAATTAATTTTCAATGTTTTTAACTACCTTCAAAAGCTATAGCTAGGCATCTCTAGGTTGTTTATTCACAACAAATTAGTGGGATTTCAACTTAAGCCTATTGTAAATTTGAATGAAAATGTTGTATATGGAAGGGTTTTTCATATGTTGACTAGTGTTGTATCTAAAAGGTGTTGTAAATTGAAATGCAAGCATTGTACATAGAAGGGTTTTTCATCTCCAATTCGGTTTTCATTTCTCTATATTTGAATGTCACGTTTGTATATGGAAGGGGTTTTTATCTATTAACTCGTATATAGTCTTCATTCTTTAAGTCACCAAGCATGTCTATATTATTTATTGATTGATTCAATGCAATTGTTGTATCAAAAAGGTGTTGTTGATTTTAATGTAAGCACTCTACATAAAAAGGGTTTTCATCTCTCTAATTGGGTTATGGGAGTTTAATGCTTATATTGTTCCACAACATTTCAATATGTTATTTTAGTGATCTATGAGTTTAATTGAGCATTTTGTTTTGGCTAGACGAAACAAAATAACTTTGTATATACTTAATTTTCAAAGTTTTTAACTACACTCAAAAGCTATATTTAAACGTGTCTAGATTGTTTATTCACAACAATACAATTGGGATTTCAACTTAAACCTATAGATTTAAATGTTGTATATGAAAGAGGTTTTTATCTATTGACTATTGTATATTCATTCATTATAACACTAGGCACGTCTATATTATTTATTTATTGCTTGAATACAATTGTTATATCAAAAAGGTGTTTTTAATTTGAATGCAAGCCTTGTACATATAAGGGTTTCTCATCTCTCTATTATTTACAAGGGGTGTTCCTATAGGTAGGGTTGTCTATATTATATTATTTATTGGCATGAACATTAGGGGAATTTTACCTTAAGCCACTTGTTGATTTGAATGCAAGCATTATATTTTGTTTAGATTCATTTTGAAGACAAAAAAGGAACTTTCGCGTATACTTAATCTTCAAAGTTTTTAACTACCCTCTGAACACGTGGCTAGGTTGGTCTACATTGTCAATTGGCAATAAGGCTAGTGGAATTTGGCTTTAAGCCTTTTGTAATTTCAATGAAAGTGTTGTATATGGAAAGAGTTTTATCCGTTGAATACTACATATGGTTCTTGTAACTAGGCTAATATATATTGTTTATTTATTTATTGTTTGAATACAATTGTTCTATCTAAAAAGTGTTGTAGATTCGAATGCAAAGGTTGTACGTAATAGGGGTTTTATCTTTGTTGATTTGAATGCAAGGATTGTACGTAATAGGGGTTTTATTTCTTGAATATTATAGAGAGTTCCTAAAACTAGGACTATCTTTATTAGTTATTGACATAAAGGTGTGGGAAATTTTTAATAGCTAGAAAAAAATTGGACCATTGATTATATGGGACAGTCAATGCTAGAGATCAATCAATCCATAAAGGTTGATGATAAATTTATCAAGACATAACAGAGAAGTTGTGGATAAGAATGACCTATGAGTGTAAGTCACCATTACCTAAGAGATATGTCATCGCCAAATAACTCCCAAAACTATCCCCATGTGCACATTAGCAATTTTACAAAAATCTAGTGAGGCCTTGTTACATGTGTAAGTGCTCCACAAATGATGTTATAATGATTATCATTATGACATTGAGTACAAAATAGCATCAAGCCAACTAGGCAACATTAAAGCACATTCTAACATTCCCCGTAATGTTGATTAGAGGAATGAAAACATGAGCTGATGAGGGAGTTGTGTTACATAAGAATAACATACCAATAATAATAATGTGAGATATCTGAGCTCTCACAAGCCTAATGATGCTGCATTGTGTGTAAAAATGCCTCTGAATGACATTCTCACAATCATCATAGTGATAGAATATACAATGGTAAATATGGCGCTAGATAACATTAAAACACATTATAATATCCCCCCATAATGTTGACAAGGGGGATGTGCACTGAGCCAATGAAGGAGTTGTGTTACATAAGAATAATAGGCCAATAATGTGAGATATCCAAGATCTCACAAGTCTAATGATGCCTCAATGTGTGTACAAATGTTTCAAAATGATGTTCTCACAATCATCATAATGATAAGTTATACAACAGTAAATATGGCCACTAGACTATCATTACATCAAGGTTATAATGAACACATTTGGAAGAATATGACATTACATTACATTCCCTCTTAATGACAACTTCAAACATCTTGGCTGAGTAGCAAAGCTAGCTTCAAACTGTGCTACTATCAAAGATAAGTTGTTGAGTGGAACAATGTAGGAAACCATCAATATACTGCAACTAGATCCTCAATAAGGTGCAAGGAGAAGAATCTTGTGACCATCAAGAATCAATACGAAATGACTAGCAATGACAACATCGATATGCTCATGATGAAGTGCTAAAAAACTGAAGATAAAGTAATAATCTACATAACCAATTTGTCTCCAAACTCTTCACACACACCACTCTAGAACAAGTGAAACAAACAAAGAGCTAACTACAAGAAAAATCCTCCAAGAGCAAAGGAATGAATCATGATGGTAAGTCCAGAATGTTGCAAAGAACGATCTCTCCAAGAAGACATGAATGATAGTAAAAGATGACATTGAATGTGATCCAACAAAGCTAAAAGTGTTGACGATCCACTAGAGTGTTTCAATCAAAAACTTGAACATGATCTCACAATGATCACCAAATTTAGCAAGTGCTCAAATATGCACCATATGTTTGTAAAATGGTCTCCCCATCACAAATACATTGTGTCAAGAAAAACGCCAAAATTCTGCCATCGAGAAATTGTCTCAAATAGACTATTGCCACAATCAAACAAAGGAGAAATGTGAGGCCATTACCATCCTCAATAATCATATGGAAAAATCAACAGAAACTGATATCACCATTGCATATAGTATGAAGTTTTATACATTTTGAAAAAAAACTTCACTCAAAATGGTGTATGCATCAGAGTTGTGACCATTTTAAGTTCCAAAAATGAGGTCTAGGCTTAGGTTTTGAAGAACAAATGAAAAACACCAACATCAAATAGAGTAATTCATTGGATCCAAATATTTCACCATGTAGAGAACTGGAAAATACACATTTTGCAAAAAAATGCATTGAAAATTGATGTCATATGACAAAGTTATGGCAATTTAAAAACAAACTTTAAAATTTTGGTGCTAATCCCTGCATGCTAAGCCAGAGGTGCCACATGGCAGTCCTCTTATTGATCTGACATGGAAAGATACATATGCTGACATGGCATGTATAGAACGTTGACGTGGCATGTACGAAATGCTTATGTGGTACATACGAAATATTGACATGGCATTACACGTCGCTGTTGAGATTTTAAGTTATGTTTGGATGCACCTAATGATGTAGAACATGCTAGTTGGGTGAATGAGTCCATGTGACAATGATGTGGTGAGTCTTCCGAATGATAAAGCTATTCAACAAAATGTTAATTACAATTGAGAGTGAATGGGTTTTGAACTGAAGACCGCATAACAACCAAATACATAACACATCATTATAACCAATTGATCAAATCCATTTAGTGTATTGTTCAAGAACTAATTTAAACACATTATAGTGAATGAACAATCCATGTTAGTTAGAAGAAATTCTCAATATCTGAGGCAACTGAAAGTCAATTGTGGTAAACAAATGGTTTATCTTAGCTAGCTAATTAGACCACTCCAAACACATCTATCCCCAAAATACATTAATTTGTATTAATTTGAAGTGCACCTATGAATATTTAATCTTAGACGTGCTCCAAACAAAGACCAAATTTAGCAACATGAACATTGATCTTGACTATTTAACATGGTACAAATCTAATGATAATGTCAGATTTGTTAAAAATAGCTTAGAACTTTCATAAACCAAGCATGAGATTTAGATTTGAATTTGTAGATCTATTAAAATTGGGCTTAAAAAATCAAATGTGAAAATTTAAACTAGCATATCTAAAAAATAAACTAGATCTACTTGTAAATTGATGCCAAAAAATAAAATAAAATCAATCATTATTGTTGAATGCTCATGGCCAAAAATACTAGAACTTCTATCCAATATTTCACAAACAAAGAAGTTCATCCAAGGAATTTGATGTATAAATGGTTCTAGTTTCTCTTGGTTACTATAAATTGAGACAATTGGGTCTTGAATCCAAGAAAGTGGAGGGTGGCTTATGGTATTGATCATTAGTGTGGAGGGTGGCTTATGGTATTGGTCATCAATGTGGGGCCTATGGATTCTTGGGCCCATTCATATACTTGAGAGTCTTCTCCAACGAATATAATTGGGAGAGTTTGTTGAAAAATAAAAAGACCTTGCTTCCGTAAATGTTTCCCCACCTTGGGGTTTTATGAAAATTCTTTTATCTCCTCTTACTTGTTTGTTAGATCTACTTTTATTAATTTGATGTTTTCCATAGGAATTCAAATAGGATAGATCTTGGTAATGCGTTTCTACGTTTGTTCCTGGTCTTTCAAAGGAGCAAGGTGAAACAAAAGGGCAACGAAAAGTTAGAGAGGTGAAGGATGGAAAATGTCAGTTCTCCTCAAAACATATGCCCATTTCATCACAATAGGCAATCAAGTCACTAAGTCCCCAATGATGGAAGAAATTAGGGCTCAAGTGATTAATAATCCCCAATAGGGTAAGAGTGATTTAGAAGGATGATGGAATTGGGGAGAGTCATAGGAGAAGGAGACAAGGAAATGATGATAGACATGATCTAAATGTTATATGAATTGACTCTTTTTCGACCCCTCAAAGTAATGGGAAGGAAAACCAACATGGTTTACTTGAAATCTAGCAAGATTCATTTTTGATTGAAAGAATTACACTTATCAGATGTTGACATTGCATAAATCGGTTGCACTAGAGGTATTCAAAGGTGTTGAATTCATTTCTGCATTAAAACGTCGAATCTAAAATTACAATTTTAGCAAATATTGATTGGCTGGATTTTGATTATGGTAAACCAGAAAAGGTCGAAATTGTAGAACGTTTAGCCTACTTCAAAGATTATCCACGACTCTCGTAACTTTGGGCAAAGGAGGAATATTTTTATTCTCACAGCTAAGATGAAAAGGAAATATGCAAAGCACCCCAAGACGGATGTATGTGTGTGAAGATCTATAGAAAGAATTATATGTGTTAACTCATAAAATTGGACAATTAGAAGAGGTTGATATACTGGAGACATGGGGACAAACCAAGGTTGATGGTGGCAATCAAGGACGTAACTCAAGATGAAAAGAATAACAAATATGCAATCAACGCAATGGAGCAGGTGGTGAATGTTAAAATGAGCATTCTTCTCACCGAATACTATGCAAGGCCAATATATATATATATATATTTAAGAAGGTCTCGTGGCACAAAGTAACCAACCACGTAGTACAAAATAAGAGGTTTAAGAGGGCCCTGCAACACAGAGTAACCAACCAAGTGGTACCAAATAAGAGGTTTAGGCTATCTCTCTTGCTTGATATTACATTTAGGTCGGAATTTCAGTCACCTAGGTATAGAGTGTTTGTAGTTATGTTTTCTACCAATATATGGAAATACAAGCTAGTCAATATCAATTTAAAATTGTTTTTTTCTAAAATTTAATTTTAGAAAATATAAGGAGCTTTCTCATCCAATTTTTTGTTCACTGAGTTGTAAGGGCATTTGGACAATTTTGCTCAAAGTTACGATGGCTAGAAAGACAAGCCAAACTTTAGTCAACTCTAAAAGCAGAAACACATTATGATTTTCTCACTAGATTTATAGATCATGTAATTTTCTTACTGTAATATTAAAATTTCTTTTAAAAAAAAAAATAATGTTATAAATAAAGGTCAAATAGAAACTGAGAATAACATGATATTTCAGGGTATATCAATAATCCTTAATAAGGCCATTCACAAACAATTTACACTAGTTTTAACTATATAAATCAAAATATGGTTAAAAGTGCTCAATCACCACATTATTAAAGATGGTTTTATTAAAGATGATGGACATCATTCTCCACCTTAAAATAATAATACTACTTAGTGATGTATATCAACCAAATGTGATTGTGCTAGTTTATATTTTTTTTAGATAATTCCAACCCATTTCAAAATTACAATTTTGTGATTAAATGTAGACTCTCCAAATTGTTTATAAAAAAAATTGAATGGGCAGAAACATTAAATTAAATATGATAGAAAATTACATTAAATTTCATCTATGCAAAAAAACCTCTCCGAATTGTCTATCAAAAAGATTGAATTGATGGGAACATCAAATTAAATATCACAGAACATTACATCAAATATCATTTATGCAACAAATGGATAATCATTCATTTTTTATTCTTACTGGCATAAATGAAAATAATGAAATCAGCCAAAATACATACTTGAATAAATGAGAAAAAATCTGGAACAACCCTCCGTCATCCTACAGAAACATTTGAACATCAATTGGGGGTTTGTGCTGAAAACACTGGTTTGAAAGAAACAACAGAATATTCAGGGAAAAGGAGAAAAGCACAACAAATCAGTGGAAGGAAATTAAGGCAGCAATAATAAAAACCATCGAAATCAAAAGCATGTAAGATGATATCTGAATCCCAAGGGCCAAATCTGTAGGCTGTCACCTGAGTCGGACGACGGATTAGACCTGACCCTGTCACCTAAGTCGTGACCTCAACCTGTGTGCGCATTGTGGAGAGCCAAGTCCCGAGCCCGTCACCTGACAAATAATGAATTTGAGCTATAGTCTTACAGATTCCTGAAAGGCCAAGGCTGAGGCTTGAGCAGGGTTCAATCTAGAGAGGGGTTTGCAAGTTTGACGCGACGGAATGAGCGACTGTGTGTGCGGTGGAGTGAAGAGAATGCAGCTGCCCCAACGGAATGAGCGACTGTGCGTACAGTGGAGTGAAGAGAATGTGGCTGCCAAGACGGAATGAGGGACTGTGTGTGCGACGGGGTGAAAAGAATGCGGCTGCTCGATTTTTTTTTTTTAATTCTTGAACCACCAAACGACAAAACCCTAAACAAAAACCCATTCGAACACCCATTCATCCAAGGAGATTTGTAGTCTTGCAAGACAAAGGGACAACACATGATTCCTTGCAAGCCCACGAGGCAGTAAGATCAGCCTAAGGATACGGCAACAATCTTAAATATATTATAAATATCTTGTGAAATACTCGACTCAATTTTGGGTCCTGTAAATGAGGAATTCAAATTTAATTGTGTCCATATAACATAGAAAGAAAAGTGTACAAAGATGACAAGAAACTACCTGATTAAGCAAGTATGCGTTTGGAGGCAGCCTGAACTCTGATAAGTGAAATAGCAAACTGTCTACATAAATGACAACAGAAGGTGCTGTGTTTATGACAAATCAATCTCTGGTATTTATCTTTCTCATACTGATACGAAAATCTAATTACGCATTTAAACGCAATGGAGGACAGGAAGGAGGGTGAATTGTACCTTGAATTGAAAAGACGGAAGCAATGCCGTCAGATCACTCCTATTTTTAAATCTTTTCTCAAGAATATTAAGTGGCAGCTGTATAACTTTCAAATTACAAGCACCCTGCTCTTTTAGTGCCAAGGAAGCCATGGCCCTGTTACAAAGTGGAGCCTTCACGTTCTCTGGCCGAATAAAAGAACTTAAAAAAAAATAGCCCACACTAAAAAGTCATATTGAGGGAGCTGGTGATCTCTCCAAATCTTTGTATATCTTTTCAACTGCGACACGCTCATTGCAGGTCTCCTTGTCTATAATCGAATTTTCAGCTTTCCCGTCATGGTAAATATCCCTTAAAAGGGCACTGGAATGAACATATCTCTCCAAGAAAAGTCTTTCTGGCAACTTAAGAATGTGCAGGAAAGTCTTCTCCGTTTCTAACACTTGCATGGATTTCAATGCCTCCGTTACTCTATACCGAGGAATCATCCTCTTCTCCAAGCTGTATCCCAACATAACCGGATACTTGACAACATCATCCAATGGAAAACCCGCAGTCTTGACAACAAATTCCACCTTCTTCTTCAATGTTTCCTCTGTATACCCCAGAACCCATGGCGCTAATTCCGAAATTTGTTTTTCCGAGAACCCTGAACTGCTCAAACACCGCCGCCTTCGATCTATGGTTTCCTTCCTTACTCCCCAAATCTTATTCAAAGTAACTGCAAACATCTTTGATTCCTTCTTGAACCCCAAATCCTCGGCCAGTTTAAATGCTTCCAAAACCCTTTCCTCTGAAGTCGTGAGCAAACGGGGCTGCTTAGCCACTAATTGCGATAACACATGACCCTCGACACCCAATCTTTGCAATACTGAAATAGCAGATTTGAGTTTATCCTCTCTGCCACCAAATAGCCGTGCATATCTAAGAATCAGTGCAGATATATCCTCTTCCTTCATGAAAGTCCTCAGCAAGCTGAGCTTAGGCTGTATGTTTCTTTCGGCGCGGAGAAACAAGAACCAAGGGTTGTAAAGGACCACCCTTCGAATCTGGGAAGGGGTGGTTAAACCACAGCCTTTTAACAACTCCAAAACTTCTTCCAAGTTCTTGCTTGATTTTGCAAGAAGCACTTTACTGTTATGTCTAAAGGTTTTTGCAATTTCTTCGGGTGTTAAACCACATTTGTTGATAAGAAATTCTGTGACAACCCCCTGGCCTGGTGGCGTTGTGGAGGGGGTTGTGTAGGTGCAAAAATTGGGGAATGTTATATGGGATTTGACAGTAACTGCAAATGCAGTAGGAGGCAATGCCGTTGATAATAGGAATTGGTTAGTCATCACTCGTTTCCATATCATCGTAATCATCATGTTTGGAGAAGAAAGAAGTAATTACCTGGAGGACGCGACGAAATGATAGCTGCAGGGTATCGATGATGGAAAGCGAGGAGGAAATACTGAGAAGAAAGAAGTAATTACCTGCAGGAAACGACGAGCTGATAGCTGCAGGGCATCGAAGCGACAATATTGAGAAGCAGGTTGAGTGAGGGAGCAGGGTTTTCTTAGGGTTTGGGGACTGCTATGTTATCATACACATATACATAGTATGGTCATATATATACATATATACTATGTATGGTCATATACAACGATCTGGATTCAAACCCGTCTTAAAAAGGATAAAAGGATAATTCAACGATCAAAATTGAACTCTTCCCCGTCTTTCCGAGGGATTCAAACCTATCTTATAACGATAAAACGATAATTTAAGGGAATGATAGAAGACTCGAACCCTAAATTTCAAAGAATAAAGATCAATTTAAATTTAATAAAATAAATTTATGTTAATTTCATCATAAACCTAAAATATAAACATATCTATAATTTTAAATTTTTAAATAAAACGATCTTGTATTAATTTATTTATTAAATAATATGAAATAAAATAAAAATAAGTGTTGCATGGTAGAGTACTCTTTGTCGAGTATGGGGGACCGTGGGAGAATGAGAAGCTCGAAGTAGCGGAGGCAAATGAAAACTGCAGCAGATACGTGGCAAACAACATGAAGTATAGGTGGTATCCATGCAGAAAATAACTTGTGGCATTGTGCGACACGTCAGCTATAAGACGTCGGGATGCTACATGACTCCAAGAGTTTTCCTTCCAGAACAAACACGGTTTCCCCAAAGCTCGGAGCCCCGAAGAGCCATAGTCCTGAATTCCCGAATTAGTTAATCATAATATTATATTAATATGGGGTTAACAAGTAATTAGTGAGAAAGTCACTTTGTGAGAAATTTGTTCCATCGCTAGATATGGCCAAGGAAGTTCTAAAATTTGCAGGTAGGTAAAAATTTAGTAGGGACACTAAAGTGTCAGGGTCGCCCAGATGGCAGAGTGGAAACTGATCGACGACTCACATTCATTTCGGAAAGAGAAGGCGCCCGAGCGTTAATCTCCTAGAACAATTCTGGCATTGAAACCATTTAGTTTTTTAAAGTATTTTCATTTTAATTATACTGTGTTTTGCATAATCCATCTTGTTTTTATTTTCTTACTAAGATTATGTAATTTTTCCTATTACCAGTAGCACAACAGACAACTGCGAAAGAGCACAGATATCCCCATCACGTGTAACTTGATATATTGTTGGAGTTTGACTTTCCATGTTTGAAATTCCGTTCCTACCTTGTATGTTTTATCTCTTTAATGTATTTATGAAATTCATTCATAATGATCTCTATATACTTCGAACTAGCTTTCATTCCAATATTTAGAATTAAGTACAATTTTCATAGTCACTTATTTAATTTTTCCCATGGACAAAGTAAGCAACATCCATTTCATTCTATTAAATAGATCATCTAGATTGTGTGTCTCTATATGTGTTAGGATAAATAAAGTTATATGCGGTGGCAAAGAAACGAATATATATTTTTTTGAAAATGTGTCGAGTGTCGAAGATTCTTTGATCTTCTTATGTGACCTATGTGTTTGCTATTTTTTCCTATATATTTGCAGAGGTTGATCTGCAATTTCTCTCCAGGAAGAGGGCATCTTTGTATAGTACCAACTAGGCATCTTAGTATAGTACCAACTGGTATATTTGCAACATGTCTATCTAGTTGATTTTTTTTTGGCAATGATAAAAAAAATTGAAGGTTTCTATTTATGTGGATATTCTTGCAGATGTATTTACAACTTTGTTGACCCTTGAATATGTTAGGATCGAAATGGTAACCTAATGAGGATGTCAATCCTACTACGTTTTTATAGATGTAGTACTCTTCTTTAAGTTTTTCTTGGGGCGTGTATATTTCAAATGTGGGACTTAGAGAATTTCCGTCGTAATGACTTGAAGCAATACAAAACGATAAAAAATGTTTTTTTTTTTTAAATAAAGGTTCCTGGAAAATAGGACCATGAATCACACACATTAAACATTCAAATTAAATAAACACAATTTCCTGACATCTAGCATAGTTGAAGATAAAAATTTATGAGCACACAAAAAAAAAAAGAAGATGACCGATATGCATAAAGAGAACTAATTTTGCATTCCAAAAACAAGGTTATAAGGCACCGCCGAGATTGTTCCCAAAGTAGTTTTCTTTGAAATTTATCAAAAAATAATAATGTATGTTACATATTCCTCGAAATTTAAATGTGTTTGTCATATAGACTCAGATTAGGGCTCTCGTGGACCATCAAAGAAATAAGTACAAGAAATATGATTGTAGAAAGAAGAAGTGGGGGATGGTAGAGAGCAAGACTTGAAAATAAGAAATTGGAAGTTATTAGTCTTTGGTTAGACATTTCTATTTAAAGAGGTGGAATAACTGGTTGATAAAGAAAGCATGATGCGATTAGTATAGAATTACTATGATGGTATCTATCTCTCCATTTGTTATTTGCTTGCTGATGCATTTTTATTGCTCTCGTTAATGGCTACTAGAATCGTGCCAACCGCTTGTTGCCCTTTGTTGGTGAGCTTGTCAATTGCCCTTTGGAGCCATTCTTCAATGTAGCTTCTCATGGGGTCTACGTTGATTTCATCCTAGATTTCTATGTTGAAAAGCGCATTTTCTAATTCCCTTAGATTGATAGAAAGATTAAGTAGAGCCTGTTCAATTTCTTCATTTTGTACTGAATAGTCCACTAGCCAGTTGTCCACGTCATCTTCACCATATTCAAGGATGCCGTAAAACTTTTCTAAAGACAACCCCTTAAAAATATCAACTTGTTCATCGAAGGATTGCTTGGTTAAGGACAAGGACCTGAGGATTAGGTTAGGGTCTTGGACCTTGTTGGTACTTCCGGCTAAGTCTATTTCGGTCAACTTTCTAAATAAGGAGATGTAGGTTCTTAACTTTCTCTTTCTAGCATGCATTTAATTGTTTGATTCGGTTTGGGGAGGGGAGATCTTCTTGTCTTCTTCTCATATCTGTCATGTTGGTGACATGGATGCCAAAAGGGAAGACCATCTCTAGATAGAAACGTTCTTTATTTTTTAAATCCACCTGCAAATGTTCGTGCAAAGCATGTGCCCTTGTTCCAAGGGAAGCTATACTTTTTTATGTTTCCCAGGCTTGAGTAATTAGCTCCATTCTTTTCTTGATATTCTTCTCCACATAGCCTCTACATGATGTGAGGAGGTTGGAGGATCCTTTTAACTTGGCTGCAGGGTTGGTAGGCACGGTTATTACTAAAGGACTAGCAAGCAATGGGATAGGAATCAAAGCTTCCTCCAATTCCTTCATTCAGTCGTTCAGTCTGACATTCTTCGCCTCAATGCCTCCAATGGAATAATCAAGAGCATCTCCGGTTGCTCGGTGAAGTCGGGAGATTTGGGACGACTGCATGTTCCTAAGGTTAATCTCTGAACAATATTTCCCTTTCTTATTTCTTACATCTCTCTTTTCAATAATTAATTTTTTAGATTGGTTGTCAAAAACAACACTCTGGAATACGAAGGATTCATCTTCTTCAAAAATCTCGGTCTCATCTATTTCCATAAGGGGATTATAGTGGATTACGTCCCCTGGCTGATCGACATTGCAAAATATGCTATTCAGATCAGTCTCAAGTTCCATGTCTTCACTTTCAGTTTCGAGCTCTTCTACTTGCCCTACAACATTTTTTCTCTTCTTCCTCATGGGAGGCTTGTTAGAACTATTAATTTTACCGCGAGGAGGGTTCTTATCTCCTCCTCTATTTGAAGAATTCTGGGTTTCTTTCTTACTGGGGTGGGTCGTTGGAGTGATTCTCTGGGATGTCGTACTCTTGGGAGTGGTAGCCGAGGATTGGACACTCTTCTCACCGGGGCCTTTTCCCTGTTGTTTGTACAATTCAGTGGTGCTTTGCAATGTCTCTAGGTCGTCAACATCAAGAGCAAGAGTGTTGTCGTCATTGTCTCTATCTTCATTCAAGCCTGTATGGATAAAAGAGTTTCTGAAGCCAACTGCTAGTAAATGTTCTACAAAAATCCCATTAGGGTCGAACCCTCTTAGCCTTTCAACATATCTTAGGTTGAAGTTGTTGAAATGGCCTGCAGATTCATCAATCTTGTTGACGTTCTTGAACACAAAGTCCCCAACTTTCCAAGGTAGAGGAATGAACTACTTTTTTCTTTTCTCACGGAAAAAATGAAACTAGTAGTTGTATTGCCTTGTTATTTTTGTAACAAACATTCTATCTGTAATGTGACATGGAAGGAAAACATGATTTTCCTTGGAGCCAAAAATCATTATTACACTGTAATTCTCCATTTGTTCAAGTGTCCCCTTCCTGTCCAAAAACTTGGTTTCCTGGTTAGACATCGGGGGGGGGGGGGGGGNNAATAAATCTTTGAAAACTGAGACAAAGTCATTAAAAACCTCATAAAAATAATGGGAGGCTTGTGCCTCCATAGGGCTTGGTACCAAAGGGTTACTGGGTCAAATTCATAGTTTACCTTCTTGGACACAAACAATTTTGGAAATAGACAGCAATGCGCTATCGCAAAAACCAAGTAGGATGACATATAAAATTTCTTCTCCTCTTTGAATCGTGACAACTGGGAATAGATTTCAATGGAAATTAGCTTCCCCCAATAAAAAAATGGCTTGTTCCTTGACTGTGAAATACCAAATATAAAGAATCGTGCAGGAAATACTTTGGATTCTTGTCCCGTTATTCTTGTAAACAACCAGGCAATTTCCCAGAATGGATTTCCAAACGAACTAACCTGCAACCTTGTGATATCTTCAGGAACTGTTGTCGGGTCTTCCAGGAACTCAGGTAAGAGGCCCAACCTGTTATCATGCTTTTTTAGGGACTGCTTGTAGTCTTCTCCTTTGAAGGTCAATGTTAGCACTGACAATCTTAACATCTTGCGGAATACCTGAGGTGACAAAGAAACATCAGAGTGGTCCCGCAGTGGAATAATTCTTTGGCTTGAAATATATCTCTCGGCGCACCAAGAGACCACCTCTTTATAGTAAAAAAACTTTAGAGACGCAACCTGCACGATCAATTCCAGAGGTCCAAATTACTTCGTTTTGGGCGGAAGGGGATGAGTAGAAAGAGTATGCCATGGACCATTGGAATTTCTGGTCCTCACACCCGAAGATGTTCACTGTAACTCCATAGAATTTCTTTCGAGCTGTTGCCATAAGTTTATGAGAACATCCGTTTTCTCCAGACGATGTTTGAAATGAACTGTTGGAAGGGATAATATAACCCTCCGCAAATGTTGGTCCAATGCGTGTGAATGGGAGATCTCCTCGAGCCTTTCGCTCATTAATGGCAATATCTACGGTTGATGCATGATGAGCTATCAATATTAAAGCTTAGTAATTGCATACTTAGAAGTACGAAGGTGGCGGGTACGATGAAGAGCAATTAAGGATTGGAGATTTCGTGAACCTGCCAACCCAACGACCCACGAAAGACATTTCATGATGTTTGAAATGAACACTCGGAAGGGATAATATAACCCTCCGCAAATCTTGGTTTAATGCGTATTAATGGAAGATCTCCTCGAACCTTTCACTCATTAATGACAATCTTTACGGTTCCTGCATGATGAGCTGTTAGCATTAAAGCTTACTAATTGCATATTTAGAAAGAAGTCTGAAGGTGGCGGGGACGGGGAAGAGAAATAAAGGAATGGATAAGTATCGAAAGCGGTCGATCAGGCTTCAAAATAGGGTTACACGGGATACTCAGGAGAGGTGAGGGCCTGACGATCAAATTATATGTCTCGGAATTTTTGAGTGCAAAATGCGTAACACAAAAGAGGGCATGATGGGGTAGTCCAACGATTAATTTGTATATCGCGGAACTCCGGGTACTGTTTGTAGGTCGCGGAACAATGGAAGCACAATCTTGAGCCTACTTGTCTGGGAACCCGCAATAAAAAAAGTGGCTAAGTATAAAATAGGGAAACGATCGATCGGACTCGTTTTCGCTAATATATTGAAATTTTTAATATATATCCCATTACCTAGCAAGATCTTTTCTGTATGTTTCTGGACAAGTTGTGTAGGGATAGTCAGTGTGACTGTCTCCTCAAGCCTTTTGCTCATTAATGAAAATCTTTACGGTTGTTGCATGATGAGATATTAGCATTAAACCCTAGTTATTACATACTTGGAAATAAGCGTGAAGGTGGCAGGCACAAGAAACAACGATTACGAATTAGAGATTTCGTGAACCTGCCAACCCAATGATTTGTGAAAGATATTCCAAGAAATGGCCAAGTATGGAAAGCGGTCGGATGGGCTTCAAAATAGAGTAACAAGGGTTCCCTAGGAGACGTGAGGCCCCAACGGTCAAATTATATGTCTCGGAATTTTTGAGTGCAAAATGTGTAACACGGAAGAGGGGATGATGTGGGAGTCCGACAACCAATTTGTATATCGTGGAAGTCTGGGTGTTGTTTGTAGGTCACAGAACAATGGAAGTGCAATCTAGAGCCTGCCTGCCTGGGAATCCGTGATTGAAAAAGTGGCTAAGTATGGAGTGGGGAAGTGGTTGGTCGGAGTCGTGATATAAAAGCATGAGTGGAAATGTGAACCCGTGAGTCCACCAACCCGCGCAGTTAGACATTTTCGGAAAAATGACTAAGTAACCAGAAAGAGAAAGTAGAGGGGAAAAAGAAAGGGGAATTCGGTTAAGTATAAAAGAGGGAAAAGAAGGGGATAAAAGAGAGTGGGAAAATAGAAAAGCGGAGGGAAATTTTTGTAAGTGGGAATTGGTCTCAAACAAGCCCCATTGTTGCAAAATCACCATTTTCTAGTCCAATATTTTATCCACATACTCATTTTCTATTGTGCTTGTATCATTAAAAAGGGTGTGAGCAAATGCAAATATAAACTATAACTTGTTTTTTGGATATAACTATGCATAGTTGATTTATAGGCGTTATTGATGTTTGGATTTTGTAGATAACAGTGGATTAGGATAAGTTTGCATTCTTACTGTGATAAGGCCTTAAAAAAAGTAGAATAAGTAACAAGTTTTTCCAATTTAATTCTCACACAGAAAAAAATCTTTGATCCCATAATATCCATCTTTGTTGATTCGATAATAGGGAGGTTGATTTTGTAGATTGTGCTATTGGTCATTTCAGGCGATTGGGATGCGTCAGCCAATGCTTTGTTGAAGATTTGTTTTTATTGCAACCCGTGGGAGTAATTGTGTTTTTGATACATTGTTTAATGCCTTGAAATATTATTTTAAGTATTAAACTTCCTGCATGTTGAGTTGTTAGCATTAAAGCTTAATAATTGCATATCTAGAAATAAACTTATTGTACTGTCAACTTGACTGTAAGTATAACAATGACGAACTTGAATTTTAATATTGTGGTTGATTTCATAGCCCCATTTGACTTCAACTAGCATATATCATTTTTTTTCAAAATATTTGCGAAGAAGAAATTTGGTAATTTCATTAATAAAGTAAAATTGCTCAAATAGAGGCCAGGGGATGTACAACCAATAAAATGTTTTCTTTTGGAGTGAAGGAATCAAGGAAGCGAGAGGGAAATAAGAGATTGTTCACTCAAAAAGGTTGAGATGAGAACAAAACTTCTTGGGCGGGACCCTAACTCCCGCATCGTGAATCAGTGTTGCTATGTTCTATCTACATTACGAATGGAATTGAATGTTGGTTTAAATCCGTGTGCAATTCATTTATGTTTCCATAGAAGCCTCATGTGATCGACACAATGCATTGTCATATAATTTTTCAATGGTCTATATTTGATCAAATTGCTTGATTCAATACAATATTTAAGAATTACGAGACTATCGAGCCATGCAAACGAGAAGAGGTGTTAAATCCAACAAAGAAGCAACAACCAAGATTCCAAGGGAATTTTTTAATAGTAAATCTAGAAAAAAAATAGTGGGTACTATATATTTATCCATAGACATTGGACCAAGTTCTTTGCACCGAAGCATTGCACATATTTGTCATAAATACAGGTAGAGGAGTTACAAAAAAAAAAAACATGCATACAATTTTGTGTTGTTCATCTACTGCGACAACATGCAGGAGGCATCGACAAGCTCTTGAACATGCATACAAAACTGATTATCATGCTTTTTTAGGAACTCCTTGCAGTCTTATCCTCTGAAGGTCAATGTTGGCTGCGACAATCTCAACATCTTGTAGAAGACCTAAGGTGACAAAGAAACAAGAGAGTGGTTCCGCAGTGGAATAATTCTTTGGCTTGAAATAAGTCTCTTGGCGCACCAAGAGACCACCTTCTTATAGTCAAAGACTTCAGGGACACGGCATGCACAAACAATTCTAGAGGTCCAAATTACTTCATTCTTGGCGGAAGGGGACCAAGAGACCACCTCCTTACAAGAAAAGACTTCAGGGACACAAGCTACATGAGCAATTCTAGAGGTCCAAATTACTTCGTTTTGGGCGGAAGGGGATGAGTAGAAGGAATATGCCTTGCTCCACTAGGAATTTTGGTCCTCACCCCCTAAGATGTTAATTGTATCTCCAAAGAACAGGAGAGTGGTCCCCCAATTGAATAATTCTTTAGCTTGAAATATATCTCTCGGCGCACCAAGAGACCATCTCCTTACAGTCAAAGACTTCAGGGACACAACCTGCACTAGGACAAATCCAAACCCAATCCAAAACCCTAAAAATGGAAGGAAAGGATACATCTCTGAGGGCGAGGACTGCCATCTAAGTTGAGAGACTCAAACTCTTGAGCTGCAAAGTGACTATTGCGTTTAGCGTTAGTTTCTTTTCTGAAACCACTTCCTTTGGCCTTGTTAGGGTGGCCATCGTCGAGCTGGGAAGTGCCCCCCGTTATGGTGAATTTCAATTTGGGCACATGAGTGGGAGCACCATCTGGATTTCCATCATCCATAACCGTATCATCGTCCATTATATCATCTTCTTCCGATTCGAAATCGATCGCATCAACCTCTGCACTAGCCATCAATGCAGGGGGGGTTGTCTGAGTAGGGGGGGTTACCTTGGAATTATTTGGCTTGAAATATATCTCTCAGCGCACCAAGGGACCATCTCTTTACTTTATTCTGGGAGGAAGGAGATGAGTAGTAAGAATATGGCCTGGACCACTGGAAGCTTTGGTCATCATGCCCGAAGGTGTTTACTATATTTGGACAGAACTGTTGTCGAGCTACTGCCATAAGTTGACAAGAACATCTGTTTGCTCCATAAGATGTTTGAAATAAACACTCGGAAGGGATAATATAACCCTCCGCAAATCTTGGTTTAATGTGTATCAATGGGATATCTCCTTGAGCCTTTCGTTGATTAATGACAATTTCTACGGTTCCTGCATAATGAGTTGTTACCATTAAAGCCTACTAATTGCATACTTAGAAAAAAGTGCAAAGGTGGCAGGGACAATGAAGAGCGATTAAGGATTAGATACTTCTTCAAGCCGCCAACTAGACGACGCATGAAAGAGATTCCATCATGCTTGAAATGAACACTCAGAAGGCTAATATAACCCTCCGCAAATCTTGGTTTAATTTGTATTAATGGCAGATCTCCTTCATCTTTTCAGACATTAATGACAATCTTAACGGTTCCTGCATGATGAGCTATTAACATTAAATCTTAATAATTGCATATCTATAAAGAAGTGTGAAGGTGGCGGGGATGTCGAAGAGCGATTAAGCATTGGACATTTCATGAACTCGCCAACCTGACCACCCGTGTAAGAGATTCCAAGAAATGGCGAAGTATGGAAAGCGGTCGGTCGGGCTTCAAAATAAGGTCACAAATTATACTTAGAAGACGTGAGGTCCCGATGGTCAAATTGTATGTCTCCGAACTTTTGACTGCAAAATGTGTAACACGAAATAGGGCATGATGGCAGACTTCGGCGGTCAATTTGTATATCGCAGAACTCTGGGTGTTGTTTGTAGGTCGCAGAACAATGAAAGTGCAATGTTGAGCAAGCCTGCTTAGGAACTGACGATGGAAAAAGTGGCCAAGTATGGAATTGGGAAGCGATCAGTTGAACTCGTGATATAAAAGCATGAGACATATTCAGAAAAACGACTAACTAACAAGAAAAGGAAAGTAGAGGATAAAAAGAAAGGGGAATTTGGTTGTCAATTTGTATATCGGGGAAGTCCGGTTGTTGTTTGCAGGGGGTGGAACAATGGAAGTGCAATGTTGATCCCGCCTGGCTGGGAACCTGCGATCGAAAAAGTTGTTGAGTATGGAACAGGGAAGGCGTCGATCAGACTCGTGATATAAAAGCATTAGTGGAAATCTGAACACATGAATCCGCCAACCCGCGCACTTAGACATTTTTCGAAAAACGACTAAGTAACCAGAAAGGGAAAGTAGAGGGGAAAAAGAAAAGGGAGGGAAATTTTCGAAAGCAGGAAATGATCTTAGCAAAGCCCCATTGTTGGTCTTAACAGTAGCTATGAAGTGCATTAGACAAGTGAACACGCTCTTCAATCAAATAATAGAGAAAGTGAGTCATGGTTATACTTTCCAGGATGTGTTTGCATAAGAGAAGAATCGAAAAGCTACAGAAAAATCAATGGAGGGTTGTTCAAGTAAAATTATTGTATTGTCAACTTCATCGTAAGTATAAAAACGACGAATTTTAATTTTAATTTTCTATGGTTGATATCATAGTCCATTGGACTTCACCTAGAATATATCCTTTTATTTCAAAATATTTCTGAAGAAGAATTTTGGTAATTTGAACGATCAAGTAAAAGTGCTAAAATGAACTACATATTACATTTGCTTCACAAAGCGTACATTAAAAGGCAAAGCAGGTCTTGTATATTCTTTAAGATCATAGAAAAACCGCTAAGATCATGAATCTATCATTCAACCGTAATTCAAAAACCAAGCCCATGAGAACCTTGAACTATATTAGGAAAGCACATGAACAAAAGTCTGCCAAACACAAGACAGAAAAAATCAGCGAAGATTCGGCATTGTATCCCATCTATAACCAAATCCCCAAATGGGCACCAAGATATTTGGCGATTACTATGTTACTATGAACCAAGATCACTATGAACATTTGATTTTGATAGTACTATGAACCAAGATCACATAGACCTTACAATGTTCTAACATTACTAGTTCTGGAAAAGAGTGTCAACATTTAACTTAATGGAGTTCGAACAATGCCAAATTTCCAATATTATTGAAAATGGCTGATGGTTCCGTTTAGAGGAGCAAGCCATTTTGACGGCTCAAAGGATGGAACTGATTTATTCACAGTTGGATACTTTGTATGAGGTCTTTCCTCATACTTCTCATTCCTAGACTGAACAATCTTATGTGCTTCCAGTTCAATTTTCCATGGCACTGTAAAACTCTATTCATATCCTCATTGGGTGGCATGGACAGATACATATGAGATTGTTTCGTTTCTTGTCAAAGCTTGATATGATTTATTTATTTTGGTTCAATTGATATGCAATATGACGTTGTCCTCATTTAATGTAAATTTTCTATGGATGCGAAATTCACGTAACATGTAGACATTGTTTGCCTTTTTCTGAAGGTATACTTCATATGGAAATTCTGCTAACCCAGGAAGCACATCTTGTAATAGAGGTTGTCTAATTGTATAATGTACAATTGTGTTGCCGAGGGTTCGAATGATAGTGTTGAGGCAATGTCTATATATGTAAGGGCATTTTTTACTACATCGTAGGCAACCAATTGTGCCATCATTTATGAAAGAAGAGGCAGAGGCATGATAGTTGCATTTGGCACACACAAGCTTGAAGGGGGTCGAGTACACATTCGCTGCAACCAAAACACCCTCAACCTGCACACATAAGCATAATAGTTAATATATTGAACAATATAATATACAAGTGTACAACAAAAAAGATGCAGAAAATTGTTCAAGGCAATTTTTATGAGCAAAGTGTGGATGGAATTGTAGATGTATACACACAACAATTGTTGAACTAGCTAGTTTCTTGAGATCATGTACTATGTATGTTCGCAATTCTGTTACAAATGTTGCTTGAATTGTGTGAAAGATCATTTCTTTAACATCTCTTTTCTTTGTTATATTTTTGAAGAGCATAAGTGGAAATTTCCCTTTATGCAATTGTTGTTCAATTGTGGAAAATAAATTTGAATAGGTGTCTAACAATTGTAGCTGCAACATGGAACAGTGTAATATTTGTGTAACATAACTGAGATATATGAGCATGTGAAAGTAAAGGAAAAAACTGGATATGGAGAATGGTACCATTGCCTATTCGTTGTCCGACTCTCCATCTTTTATATGGAGAATGTGTCGCGAGCCAACTTTTCTTGTGAGTGTGACAGCTGCACCAATGGTTCTGATTGGGTAAGTGTCGTTTCTCTGTGCAAGTTGGCTGATTGTTGTGTCTGGTATGAAAATATATTCTGAACAAATCGTTGGAACTTTTTCCACAATACTTGTTTCGTTGAGCGATATAATCCAATCACAATCACCATGGTCATATATTGTTTTTGGAAATATATTAAAATTTGTAATGGATATCCCATTACCTGGCAAGATCTTTTCTACATGTTTCTGGACAAGTTGTGTAGGGATAATCAGTGTGAATATCATCATGGCCTCGTTGTCTGTCATGTCAGCACGCACAATGCATCTAGTTTTGTTTTCCTTGTCTAAGTAGGTGTTATACACGACCATTATGTCCCCGATGAACAATTGTCAAGTTCGACGGTTGTTCAAGCCTTCTATCGATAGTATATTGGGTGTTATAAGTTTAGAACTAGTGACATTTTTTGAAAAGAAAAAGTAATGTGAATGGCAGATTGTATCATTTTTTTGTTTTCTTTTTTTCTGGCATAAATGTACAAGTAGACGCACAATTTGGATGAATTATGGAGGTTAGAGTTTTGTAACCATACCTTTTAGTTTGCGGAGCTTGCACTATGTTAGGCGTTTCACTTGCACTTGTTGATACCTCTCGTGAATTGCAAAGCATGTGTTGTAGATGACATCAACATATTTATCATGGCATAGATGAATAAATAACTCAGGATATTTGTTTGGTAAACATAGCAAGAGCACAATGTATGAATATTTACCTTTGGCCTTGTCGTTCTGTTGATGTTTGTGATGATTGACTACTCATGCCCATGTCACTCGTCCAACTTTTTCTGATGCAAGCATGTGTATATGAACATCAGAACGACTAAATAAGCATATGCATTGCCTATTGTTCATAATTGTTCTGGATGTCACATATAGGCTCGAAGGGGATGGAGTATGAAATAGGGTGTCAAATTGTATGTCTCGGAAATTTTGAGTGCAAAAATGTGTAACACGGAACAGGGCATGATGGGGGAGTTTGGCGGCCAATCTGTATATCGTGGAACTCCGGAAGCTGTTTGTAGGTCACAAAATAATAAAAGAGCAATCTTGAGCCCGCCAGTCTGAGAGTCCAGCTATCAATTTGTATATCGCGGAACTTTGGGTGCTGTTTGCAGGACACAGAACAATAGAAGCACAATCTTGAGCCCGCCAGCCCGGGAACCTGTGATCGAAAAAGTGGCTAAGTATGGAATGAGGAAGTGGTCCGTCGGACTCGTGATATAGAAGCATGAGTAGAAATGTGAACCCGTGAGTCCAACAACCTGCGCACCTAGACATTTTTGGAAAAAAATTGACTAAGTAAAGTAACCAGAAAGGGAAAGTAGAGGGGAAAAAGAAAGGGGAATTCAGTTAAGTATAGAAGAGGAAAAAAAAAGGGATAATAGAGAGTGGAAAAATAGAAAAGGGGAGGGAAATTTTCGGAAGCGGGAAGTCTCAACAAAGACCCATTGTTGCCAAATCATCATTTTCTAGTCCAATATTTTATCCACGTACTCATTTTGTGTGTTTGATTTACTATCACAATTGGTATACCTTTTCGAAGATTGTACTTCAGCTTCCTTTGCTGTGGCATATAAGATTTCATCGTCTTGTCCAACTAATTTGTTTCTTTCAATGTAGCAATGCATAAAATACAATGGACATGAATGTAAGTTGGTATGTAGAAAGACATGTAAAAAAATAAATACAGTTCTATTTATTTCAATGTTGTAGCACAAAAAATACAGTTGACATGATGATATGTTATTATGTAGGAAGATATGTAGTATCTACATACAATAATTTAGGTGCAAAGTAGTAGAATAAATATACAGACAATAAATGAAATACAAAACAATGGAATATGAAATAAGAGCAGAAGCATGCACCTTTGTATCTCCTCTTCTACATTTGTGGTTAAGAATCCTTTGTCTTCTCCATTTATTCTGTTTGTTTCAATATTGTGGGAACACACAAAATACAATGGACATGAATGTAAGTTGGTATGTAATGGAAAACAAGTAATATATATATACAATAAATGAGAATCAAAGGAATAGAATAAAATATAGAGTTAGAAGCACAGACCTTTGTTTTTCTTGATCCATGGTTGTGGTTATATAGAATTTTTCCTAGCCAAAATATATTACAAGCCAAAAAATATTAAGAAGTTGGATGATCCTAGCTGAATGATTTGGTTTTGTGCAACAAAGTATCCAGATATTCTTTGAGACATGGAAATATAATTTTGTAATATGTTTGATGTATATTTCATAATTCAAGTACATGATAAAGTGTGTCATGGTTAGACCAGTTTGTGTATAAGATAAAGATGGTGTATTGTCATATGGGCACATTTGACCATACATGTTCAATAAGTGTGTTTTGTACATGTTTTATCTTAACCAAAAGAAAGCGAAGATTGTAATTGCACATGTAGTTTTCCAATTCTTTTGTTATGGCACTATTTTGTAGCATGTCAACACCGAAGTCTCCTAGAATGATAATGGTTTCATCTAGATGTAAATGGTGCAATGCATTTGAAAAAACATTCATTATGTTAGCAATGTTGCATGTAGAGCGACATAGAGATTGAATATTGCAATTTGCAATCCACGAAAAACTACTCTTGCTAGCACCATCTCAACATATTTTTCTTCTACAAGAACATTTTGCAAAGGCATGTAGGTATGGTTCAAAGTTTGGAGAAAAAACTAGAGAAAAATTTAAGAGCAGGAGGGAAAAATATGCCAACCTCTATGGAAAGTCTACAACATAGGAGTGATGAAAAAATACCTAAACATTCTTATTTGCAAACTGCAGATAGTAAACAGTGAAGAATGAATACAAATGAAACTATGGTATCAAAACTTACTCGTAAATGATAAACGACAAAAGCGCAGGTACAATTGTGAGTGTAGGATCTCAACACTGCAAAGTGCAATAACAGGTCCTAGAACTACCCAATATTTGCATTCCAGGTCCTGAAACTTTTTTCTTTATAACTCACTGAAATATGTCACCAAGAAATATGGATAATGCCTAGCAATGGTGTGAAATTTTGTTGCATCTTAGCTACCGTTGTACCATACCTATCCCTTCTACACCTACCTGCAGTTTTCTTCTACAAGAACATCATGTAAAGGCAACAAGCTTGACATCGTCTTTTTCATGTGAACGACACGGGTTCAATTCTCATACAGGATAGGTAGGTACTCATTCCTAGGCAAGCTAGGAATATCATCGAGGGAAAGGTGCGAAGGCTTTAAAGAATTCCTTATTCAATTGAGGCGTTAGATTTCCACTTCATCACATATGACAAAGGACCGAGATTTGTAATGCTAGAAAAAATGACAGCCAAAGTTGTGCAAACGACATTGGCATGCACATGGTGCAGAGCCTGGGGAAAAAATTGGAGGAAAATTTAAGAGCAGGATAAAAAGATATGCCAACCTCTATGGAAAGTCTACAGGATAAGAATGATGAATAAATACATAAACATTCTTACTTGCAAAATGAAAACAACAAACAATAAACAATGAATACGAATGAAATTATGGTATTGAAACTTACTCATCAACAATGAACGACATAATCGCAGGCCCAATTGCGGGTGCAAGACTTGAACCCTGCAAAGTGCAAAAAAGAGCTCCAACTGTCGGTGCAGGACCCCAACCTTGCAAAGTTGAAGCAATCAAAAGCAAGCAACAAAAAACAAACCAATGAACAAGCACGAACTGGTCCAACTATAGGTGCAGGACCTCAACCCTACCAAATTGAACCAAACAACAAGAAGCAACAACCAACGAACCAGTGAACAAGCAACAACCAATGAACCAGTAAAGAATATATATATATTCAATGATGACTAAATTGCATTCCAAGCATAGAAGAAATATGAAACATATGATGACCATGCAAGTGGAAATACTTAAACATTCTTACTTGCAAATTGTAAACAGTAAACAACAAACAACGAATATGAATTATGGTATTGAAACTTACTTGTCAATGATGAACGACATAATCGCAGGTCCAATTGCAGATGAAGGACTTCAACCCTAGAAAGTGAAAAAACAGCTCCAATGCCGAGTGTAGGACTCCAACCTTGCAAAGTTGAAGCAAACAAAAGCAAGCAACAAGCACCAAAAAGTCCAACTGCAGGTGTAGGACCTCAACCTTGCAAAGTTGAACCAAACAACAACAAGCAACAACCGATGAACCAACAAACAAGCAATAGCCATTGAACCAATAAGCAATATATGCATCTTCAATGATGACTAAATTGCATCCCAAGCATAGAAGAAGTATGAAACATATGATGGCTATGTGAGTGGCGGTGGACAACAATATAGTTCAAATTCACTACAACATTGTATGGAAAAATTCGAGGAAAAATGTACTGTGACAGGCCTATTTAAGTAAACATTTAAGGTTGTCAGGCATGTTTAAGGGCCTCACGCTATGTAAACATTTAAGTTGTCAGGCCTATTCAAGTACCTCAAAAAGAGTGTCAATGCTCAAAATTTTCGATATGTAAACATTTCAATAAAAATAGAAATAATAAAAAAATTAAAAAAGATCGTCGATACTCAAAACTTTCGGTATGTAAAAATTTCAATAAAAATAAAAAAATTAAAAAAGAGCATCGATGCTCAAAACTTTGGATATCTAAACATTTAAAACATTGGGAATAACGAAGCTGACAATAAGACTTCAAATCTATTCTCCAATGAGATGATGACATATAAGGTTTTTTTTATTATATAAAAAATAGTGTTTTTAATTCTCTAGTTCAAACAATAGAGATGATGCAAAAATTTATAATCAAAGGACATATTAATATGAAGTCAACGAATTATCGATCGCTATAATCCCTCTACGCCTTCAACAGAGACTAATAAATAAATAAAACCACATTTAATTAATATAGAGATTAATTGCTTTGCAATTTTCATTTGTTAATCTTTATGATAAAGACTTTGGAATGGAGCGATGTTGACATATGTTATGTCTTTTTTTTTTTCTCCTCATCTATCTTTTTCTTGTAGTTTTATTTAATTTAAATTCAATCTTATTTATTTTATGATTTTAATTTTCTTTAATTTAAATTTAATTCTATTCATTTTATGGTTTTAGTAATTTCTCAATCACTATTATACATGTTCTCAATATTATACAGTTCCTACTCTTTACCTAAACACTCTTGCATGGTTTTAAGTACACGTTCCTACTCTTTACCTAAACACTCTTTCATGGTTTTAAGATCACGATTTAGTAGGCCTAATCCCAAATTAGCGAAATTGAAATTATCGTTGTGAGAGTTGTAGGTTTTGCTTTAGTTTTTTCGAAATCCACTTTTCTCTTTTTTTTCAACGAAAAAAGATGCGCTTTATATTCAGAAGGATATAAGATTGTACAAGGCGAAATGCAGAGAAAATCAAACTGTTCATACATGATAGGCACAAGAAATGTGGTCAAAGCAAGTATAGCTGGCTGTCCAAAACAAAACAGAGGTGCATCAAAACCGAGACCAGATACATGTCCAGCAGTCATAACAGGTAGATCAACACTCATATCAGGTAGGATCAGCACTCATAACAGGTAGATCGGTCAAAGATTGATCCATGTGGAAGGCCCTTTATTACCTTCTTCCCACCTTGTATAGCAAATGTGCCCC
>ML778956.1:1120760-1132472 GCA_009831015.1 Picea engelmannii
GACTAAAATATTCGCCAAAAAATTATATATACATTTTATATTATTGATAAAATAGCCCTCAATTTTTCCTATGTATCATGGGGATTCGCCCATTTATTATACATATAAATTTAGGGGGGGTTCTTAAAATCACCCCTGCTCAAGTGTCTGGTTCTGTGGCAGAGAGAGCAATGGAAAGGGATGCCCAGATAGTCCAGGCGCTGTGTGATCAGTTGGTTGCGCCAGTCAATTTCAATGATCTCTGGAAGACCTGCCTGTATATCAAGCTCCACATAAATTATCGCCATCCTTCTATCTGATGCATCAAGGGAGTTTTGATCAACACATAAAAAGCGATCCAGGGAGGCTCCAATAAGCTTCAACGCTTGTTGATTCCAGAGCTGGAGAGGGAGGCCAGGAAGCAGGACCCAGACATGTCTATGGGGAAAGAACTCCGTAGTGGGGTTGAAGCCGAGTCTCCATATTTTTAACATAAGGCTTCCTCCATCAATAGGCCATAAGCTGTCCAGAATAAGAGTTGAGTTCTCTGTGTTCCTGAAGATGAAGGCAAGCCAGCCTTGTTGCAGAAAAAGAATCTTAGGGGTATATCCAAGGATTGGCATCCAGTGAGTAGATATCCAATCATCCATCCTCTGTTTACACTTTTCTTTATATGCAAGCCTGCCAACCAAGGCACACAGGGCCAGGTTGCAGGCTTCTGATAGGCCTACATCCATGCCAAGTATCAGTTTGGGATGCTTTTTCTTTGGCCTCCAGACTCTATGTTGGCACTTCTGTATGCCTTGATTTAGAGAGGTAGGTCTTGTCTGTGGAAGTTTCACCTCAGGTCCGCCCCCCTGTTGATGGGTTCCATCTGAGTGTTGCTTTTGTGGAACGGAGAGATCAGTCCTGTCGGGAGTCTGAGAGATGTCCAATATGACTGGAGGAACTTTTAGAGAGGTCGATGGTGCACCAAGATGCACACCTCCAAATGTATTCAGATTAGTCTCGAAAAAAGCAGGAGGCACAGGCTGTGTGAAAGACTGTGTGGCAGGTGCAGGCGCGGTGGGACCAGGGCGCAAGCCCAAAGGCACATCCATCTTTTTATTTTGAAAATGGCTGGAACAGAGGTCATCTATCTTGGCCAATACTGCAGGGTGGTCCCATGGGTCTCCCATGTTCCAGATGGAAGAATAAGACAGAAAGGCAGCCCAAAGAAAATACTGGGAGAAAACAAAAGCAAAGGCAAGGCCCGTCAACAGAGGCTGTCAGTGATGTAGGAAGAAGTCATCAAAGATCCCACATCTTTAGCTGTCGGGGTCAGTGGAACCAGCAGAGGGAAAAGGGGTAGTTTTCCAGATAAACACAGAAAAAGTCAGACCCAGGACCCAGCTAGCAGATAAAACAAAAGAGATGGAAGAGCAAAGTCAGTAAAACAGTCACTGCAGTACCCGAGTTCACCGCCGAAGTCTACCCAGTAACCAAGTAAAAGGTCGTTGGGAAGCCGCGACAGGTAGCTGTTGAGCCAAAATAAAAAGAAACAAAGCTTAAAAATGGATTCAGATAGAAGTGTCTATGTTCAGTCTGAGAGTAGGAAGCCTTTTGTGTTGTCAAGGGCGAGGTAGGAACCAAGACATAGCCTCGCGAGTTCTGGCGCCAAAGTATCCAGTGAAGGAACGGTTCAAATCTCTGCAATTGCCCGCCTTTTTCGCCCTGCTCTTCTTTCCATAAGATACTTTTCTTATAATCTGCTAGGTCATCCAGGTCATACGGGATATTTAATAATGGCATGCAACTATGGATTAATAAGGAATCAATATTGATATATTCCTTTAGTTTAAGTGTGTTTTGAAAGAACACAATAGTGAAATGGAACTCGGTTCCAGCGGAACTCAGATCCAGCGTAACTCCCTTAGTTTAAATGTGTTTTGAATGAACACAAACGTGAAATGGAACTCGGCTCCAGCGGAACTCAGCCATACAATCTCCAAATGGGTTCTCCTTACTTTCCGTTGATGCTCCAGCGGAAAAATCTTGGCACGAGTCTGCAATGATCAGTGTTCTTCCGCTGCACTAAACGTTTCAAATCTCTGCAATCGCCCGCCATTTTCGCCCCATGACCTAGCTCCGCACATTCTCTTGCACTTCACTTGTTCTCTGCCATGATTGAAGATCTCTTTTTTGATACGTGATTAGAAAGATGTGTGATTAGATTGGTAAGGTGAAGTTATTTTTTTTTTAAATGTATTTAAGCTCATAATTTAAGTTTGAGAAGGGGTAGTGATAGTAATTGTTTAGAGGGGTCTCATAGTTTTGTTCATATTGATGTTGGGTTATTTTACTATGGTTTGAATTTGTGGTTTTTTATCAATTTTGAAATCTCTATGATGTCATTTAATTCATCAAAGATATTAATTATTAGAGTTTCAGCCAAATCTTTGTTGGTTATTAGAATATTTAGGTCAATTTGTTTTGTATTTTAAATAAATAAAGTTATGTTCAATATATTGATATAAAAAAATTGTATAAATAACACAATGTAATGGCATTGACTATTTATCTATTATTTTTGTTGGAAAAGTAGAATAACATTAACTTTAAAACTATAATTACATATTTATTTAATATAAAAATATTTATAATATGAATATTTTTTTTTTCTTTTCTTCTTCTTCTTATTTTTAAAGGTGACAAAACCCATCATAACTCAATTGTCAACTAGCAGTGAGGACAATTATCATTGACTGATATCCATGAATGTGGGTTGATTCATCATCGTTATTCAAGGAAAACCATGCCACCTTAAGTAGATCGTCAGTGGTTCATTCGGGGGCAGACTTTCACTTCTGCTAGATGCCTCTAGGTCTTGGGTCATCAACCCGTTTCCTTACATATAAGGAAGATGAGTTCTTACTCTAGAACCAAAAAGCAATTTTAACCAAGATAGTATCCATGAGAAAGTTAGTATCCCTTGTGGTCATCACTAAGGGTACCACTAGCAGGATCACGTGCTTTCTAGTAACACCTAGTCTTAAATTAATCCTCTAATATTTTATTAAAATTAGTAATTCCATGGAAACTCCTTACTTTATGCATGGACAACAATGCATTCAACTCATTCTTTTGTATTGAATGTTTCCTTCCACTCATCTCCTCCTATGGTCATAGTTTTGTCATAAGTAGTTTCCATATCAATATTAATAAAAATATTGTGTGACTCAACCTATTCAAAAAATCGTCCATCCTTTGAAAAGGAAACTTATACTTCACAATAATCTTATTCAACAGTGTTGAGTTAATGTCCATTCTCCACCTAACTTATACTTCACAATAATCTTATTCGACAATTTTGAGTTAATGTCCATTCTCCACTTTCTATTCTTATTTAATGTCTAACACTACTAATACATCACACAAACTCATACTCTTCCTAATCAATATTGAGATGATCAAATCCTTGACTTATCAATTTATTTATACACTTTACATTGAATTCATCCTGTTAGGATATTTAGACACTTAGGAGTTAGTTAAGATCTACTTGGTCTAACAAGTCATTAGGTAAAAGTGTGTTTCTTTAGTATGCATTAGTATGCATTTGTAACTAGGAAATCTGATGGTCACGATATGTTCCTGACATAGAGTGATCTGATGGTTCATATTCTCCTCAATCTTAATGACCATTGATTTGTGGCTTAACCCCCGATTGGTCCATGATCTCTATTTAAAGAGCATGGAGGGTCATTTACCGATGATCATTTGTGAGAAAATCTCTCTGTTATCTTATTCTTTTGCATTAATAAACTGCTCCAAGTGGTCGCGTTGGTTGGGGTCGTGGATGTTTTCCCATAGGGGTTTTACCACATCAAAATATCGGTGTGTTGATATTTGACCTGGTTGTGTGAGTGGTTACTGAAGGTGTTCATCCTCTGTTGAAATACTTGTGTTGTCGAACATGGCATCATAGCCTGTTTGAAGACCCGCTCCTGTTGTAGATCGAGATCGTAAAGCTAAGTTGTCTCATATTAATTTTATGTCATTTATTACATTTCTGGGCTGAGAGGACTATTCCATTGCGTCCAGAGTGCTTGTTTCAGTCAGGAACGCTTTTCATTTCACTCGAAAATGTTTTTGTTTGCTCAAGATACAACCATTTCAGCTAGATCCAAAGGTATAAAGCCTGGATACGCTCTTTTTAAATTTTTGCAAAGTATTTTTTCGGTTTTATATTGTTTGTTTCCGGGTTGCTACTCTTTTAGATCTACATATTCTCTTTGCCTCGTGCCCTGTGCAATTTCGGAAAATAAAAAATAGATAGGAAAAGGTGCATTCCGAGTAAGCTAACCGAGATCTAACCCTTGTTGTCATCGAGAAGGGAAAATGTTTTCTTATGTAAAAATAGCTTTTTATCCGCATTCTCTCCAAGACCGTCTTCAACAACAACAAAAATCCTCCTACTAAACAATGCAATATGTTTTGCTAGCTCACTTGGTTAAAAGTTGTCTTATTAAGTAAGATGTCTTGAGTTCAAGTCTCTCTTTTTGTTATTTTTTTTTGAAAAAGTTCATGCTCCATTGTAAAGTGTATTTCATTTCAAGTATAAAAGTAAATCACTATAAGTAACTTTGATAATTTATTTTAGAGTTATTTATTTTGCATGCAACTTTCTTTTATAAAGTAACTTCATTGTAAAAACGATCCCCACTTCTTTTTATAAAAGTGGGTCACTTCATAAAACAACTTATTTGTAAAAGTGAGGTTATTTGGAGGGGTATCACCACCACGTAGTTCTTTGGTTACCATTTATGCTTTTTTTTAAAAGGGCATAACTTTCACATCCGAAGTCTGTTTTCAGTGCTGTTTTTTAAAAAAAAACTTATTTTTTCAAGATATTTCCATCCAGATCATCAGCTTCAGTTTTTAAATCCATATTATCTGCATATTTAATATGGCTTCTTCCAGTAATCTTTTGCTTACCAACACCAACTACTTCTAATGGAAATCCCATATGGAGGATTTATTAAGAAGTAAAGGTTTGTATTGGATTACCTTGGGAAAGGAAAAATAACCCATTGATACTGATAAGAAATTCAAATGGGCAGATAGGAGTGACGAAGCACGTGGACTGATCAGAATGCCCATATCTTCTGATTTAAGGTTCCACCTTCAAGAAATTGATGACCCCGATGAACCTTGGGAAAAGATTGAATCTGTGTTTGGTAAACACAATATTATTCGAGCACATCAATTAGAAAATCAAATACTGACTTTAAGTCCAAATGGTTTTTCTTGCATTGAAGACTATTTATCGAAGTTTAAAACACTCAGAATTTTATGTGAAGAATGTCAGATAAAGCCAGAGTAAGAGCGTTGTATCTATGTTGTTCTTTCTAAGCTAGGTAGTGCATATTATGTCTTTGTATCTACCTTTTATGCCATGAGAGGCTATAGGAAAAGCTTAACAAAAACCCACTCTTGAGTCCTTTTGTGATGCTTTGATTAGAGATAAAGATAAGCTTGTACAACTTGGAGTGATCAGCACTGTAGGTACCTCCAACAAAGCCTTAGTCGCCCAACAGAAAGATAAACCCAAGAATCCCAAGAATCCCAAGATGCAACATCCTCACCACAACAACAAGCAACATAAGGGTCCCAAACCCACTTAGACAACTTCAGATCCTAACAGTGACAAAGGAGAAAAATCCAAAAATAAGAAGACTGACAGACATTGCAACTTTTGTGATAAAGATGGTCATGATAAGTATAAATGTTTCAAGAAGATGGTAGCTTTAGAAGCAGGGATGGAGAAACACAACATCAATATTGATTCTACTTCTTCTTCTTCTCATGGACATGCACTTTTTGCTTCTGGTTTCTCCTTCAATGCAACTTCTACTTCTTCTTCTGATTAGTGGCTTATTGATTCTAGAGCATCTTATCATATGGCTAAGGATAAAAACATATTTTTGTGCTCTAAATAAAATTAACACCAAGAAAATATTTGTTGGTGATGATAGACCTCTTAGTGTTGTAGGATATGGAACAATTCAAGTAGATAATGGTATTTTCAGTGATGTATTATGTGTTCCAAGTCTTTCTTATAACATTATATCTGTATATCAAATCACTCATTTAGGTGAAGGTAAAACCATGGAGTTTTCACCTCACCAAGTTGTAATCAAGGATCTAAAAGATCATAAGCATGTTCTTGCAATTGGAATTGTTGATGATATTACCAGGTTTTACAAGTTTGACAACTTTGGGTCATTATCTTTTCCATCAGTTTTTGTTGCTCATAGCGATGACTTGAGCAAACTTTGGCATGAACGGTTTGGTCATCTAAACTATCGCTCATTGCAACAACTATGTAATCAATAGATGGTGATCGGTCTTCCTCTTGTTTCATGCATAGATGGTGTTGGTGCCGGTTTTTTTCTCGGCAACCATCATCGGGACAGTTTTGACAAACATGCCTCTTGGCATGCCTCGAGCCCTTTGCAGCTTGTTCACAGTGACTTGTGTGGTCCACTTTCTTCTACGTCTTTTTCTAGGTGCAAGTATTTCTTAATTTTCATTGATGAATTTTCCAGACGTACTTGGGTTTACTTCTTAAAACTTAAGAGCGAAGTTTTTGAAAAGTATCTGGCCTACAAGGACCTTGTAGAAAATCAATCTGGACATCAAATTCAAAGGTTTAGAACAGATAATGGAGGCAAATATGTGAACAATAATTTTACAAGTTACTGAACTACACAGGGCATCCAAATGCAACACATTGTTCCCTATACAACACAACAAAATGATGTTTCTAAGAGAAAGAATTGCACATTAAAAGAAATGGCTAATTGTATGATCCAATCTAAGGGATTAAGTCTAAAGTATTGGGTGGAAGCCATCAACTGTGAAAATTACATAGTAAATCTCACTCCCACAAATGCTCTTAAAAATATAACACCAAAAGAATCTTGGACTAAAACTAAACCAGATGTAAGTCACTTCCATGTATTTGACAGTATAACATAGGCTCACATTCCTGATGAGAAAAGGAAAGCATTGTAGCCTAAAAGTGAGAAGTGTATATTTGTTGGTTATTCTGAATATGTCAAAGGTTATAGACTTCTTCAACCACAATGTAATGAAATTATTATTAGAAGAGATGTTAAATTTGATGAAATTCTCTTGGCCTGTGAGCTTAATTCAACGATTGTGCCTTCTTTGGCCTGCGAGCCATCTTTGACGTTTGTTCCTTCTTCTGTTTCTATTCTAGTTTCTTCTTTAGATGATGATAGTGAGGATGAAAATACACCTCCTCCTGCTTACCTTCCTCCATATGAGTCCATTGAAACTAAACCATCACCAACACCACCGCTTCCTAGATGGGTCCGTTCAACACGAGAAGAAACTGGTGATCTTGTCGGTGATCCTTCATATCGATGTTGAACCCATTCTCATTTGCAACAAATCTCTTCTCTTTTGGCTCAAGTTTTAGAGACTCATGATCCAAAGACATTTGCAGAAGCTTCAAGTCATCCATATTGGGATGCAACAATGAATGAAGAGTATCGTTCTTTAAAGGAAAACGATACTTGGGATCTTGTACCTCTTCCAAAAGGAAGATAGCTTATCAGATCTAAATGAGTCTACAGAACTAAGTATGCATCAGATGGAAGTGTTGAAAGACACAAGGCTTGGTTAGTTGCCAAATGATTTTCCCAAGTTGAAGGAATTGACTGTAGTGAAACCTTTTCCCTTGTAGCCAAAATGAATTCCACTCACCTTGTTCTTGCCCTTGTTGCCTCACATAATTGGGAGGTTCATCAAATTGATGTTAAATCCACCTTCTTGCATGGGGATTTGAAAGAATAAATCTACATGGAACAACCTCCTGATTATGTCTAGAATGACTCTATCCTTGCTTGTCACCTTAAGAAATCTCTTTATGGTCTTAAGCAAGCTCCTCAAGCTTGGTATGCCAAAACGGACAACTTTCTTATTGACATCGGATTTTCTAGATTTCATTATGATCCTAATGTCTATATCAAGAAAGTAGGAAGCCATCTCATAATCCTTGTCCTTTATGTTGATGACCTTATCCTTACTGGTAGTGACTCAAAACTTTTAAACCATGTGAAAACCAACCTTAAGAAGAAATTTGAAATGACACTTAGGCTTTTTGCACTATTTCCTTGGCCTCCAAGTTTTGCAAACCAATGAAGGAATTTTTCTTTCCCAGTCTAAGTATGCTTGTGACCTTCTTCATCGCTTTCACATGGAAGATTGTAAACCAACCCCTTCTCCCTTCCAGTCTAGAGTCAAGCTTCCTATCACTTGTACTTCTCTCGACGTTGATGCCACCTTGTACCGTCAGTTAGTTGGTATCCTCTTATACTTGACTCATACTCGTCCCGATCTTTCCTTTGTTCTTGGTCCTGTTTCCTTGTATATGAAAACACCCCATCAAATCCATTAGAAAGCAACGAAAATGATACTTCATTATGTCTGCGGTACAATTCAGTTTGAGATACATTACAGTTTAGGGAGGACTCTTTTATTGGTTGGTTTGCTAAGCCCTAAATAATGGCACATTACCCCTTAATTGAGGAATATTACATTAGTAATGTTATTTTATTTATGTCGGCTTGGGCCCATTAGTTGTAATTGTACCTCCTAGTCTCCTATATATACCAAGGAGACATTTTCATTTGGAATCATCTTGTATTTGGAAATTTATGTTGTGTATAAGGAGGTTTCCCCCTCGAAGAGGCTTATTATCTGAAATAATATCTTTTTCAAGGTGTTGAGTACTTATTCTGAGGTTTTTCTATGCTATATTGATATTTGGTTCTTAACATTTGGTTTCAGAGCTCAAGGTCTTGGGGTTTCGCTGCTACATTTGAGACACCTTGGAATTTCCACTATAATTTGTTTTCTACGAAGTTTCAGAAGGAACCCCTTGGAGGATATTTAGTAGACAGATCAAGGTACGTTGGGTTCAAATTTCATCTCATGAGGTCGTATACTTTCAGAGATACATCATGTGTAAGATATGGTTTTGGAATCATCCTGAATTTAGTCATTGCAGAATTTTTTCTATGAAATTTTTTCTGTAACATTTCAGACTCTGAAATCCGGAGGATATTCATAGAAATTATTAAGGTATCCATGATAAATATTTTAGCTTGTGGGTAATATTACATTTTTATATACACCCTGTTGAATATAGGGTATCTGACTAGTCCTATTGACTAGTCTCAAGAAGGTGTTCTGGGTAAAACAATAATAAATTCTTCCTCGAGTATCCAAATTCAGTGAGACAAGCTGCATTGGATAGTGGACAGTCTGTAGTATTTCTGGTACAATTTTCAGAATTGTATATCAATAATTTTGTGTGGGGAACTCTATACAACTGAGATATCCTAGAAAGGCCAAAAATCAACAAGTTGTGGGGAAGTTACCATAAATTCCACTTGGCACATCCAATTTTGATCAGACCTGTGGCATTGCAGAGAAATATTAGAGAACTATAAAAAATAAATTTTCATGCCCAGAAGGGCCGAAATTTTGGAGATACAACAAAAGAAATATTTTCTAGCAGAACCACCTCAAAATCAAGTTTTAAAGTGATACTTGGCCAACATGCCACCAAAAAAGGGAACTTCTACACCAAATAAGCCTCCAGGTAGTCCTACTTGGACTCTTGATGAAGGTGAAGAAATGCGTAGGGACATAAATGATTTACAAAAGAAGACAATAACAAAATATGAGCTACAAGGGATGATGGATTCAACATAAGCTAATTTGGAGGCAATAATGGATACTAAGATGGATACTTTAAAAAGGGAGATCATGGAAGGATTGAAAAATTTTCTAATAGAGAGGACACCTGAAAGTGAAAATGTATCCCATGAAATTCATGATGAGGACATAAGGAAGATGAATCAATAATGGAGAAACTCTAACCTTGGGTTGAAGACCAACCACTTTCCTAAGATCGACATGAGGAAGTTTGATGGCAAGGACCCAATCACATGGATATTTCAGATGGAGCAATTATTTGATCTACATAATGTGCCACATACACAAAAGGTATGAATTGCTTCTTTATATTTAGAACCCAATCAATTTGTGTGGTATCGATGGCTTTGTTCTCACAAATCACTCATCACTTGGACAATTTTCACGGAAGAAATGATAGCACAATATGAGGATACAAGGAGCAATACCTTCTTTAGCCAATTGATAAATCTCAAGCAAAAGGGTTCATTTACAAAGCACATTGAGAACTTCCAAAGATTCAATATAAAGGTAACAAATATTTCAGCTAAGCACTTGATTGATGTATTAATAGGAACTTTAAGGGATAACATTCAACATGAGGTTTGCCGTTGGGAACCCAAATCATTGGAGAATGCATTTAGTGTGGCAAGAAATGTTGAAAGTAAAAATATGGCTATGGCTAATAGAAGGACAACTCCTAACATCTATCGAGAGAATAACGTTCCTTCTTCTAAAACACCTCAACCTACAAGGTTGACACCTCAACAATTGGAGGAAAGAAAAGCAACAGGTTTATGCTTTAATTGTGACAACAAGTACAGTAAGGGACATAAGTGTGGTGAGAAGAAATTATTCTACATAGATTGTGAAGAGAAAGAAGAACATGAACTAGAACAAGAACCATCTCAAGATGAAAACATATAAGCAATTTCTTCTGAAGAGTTGACTCCCACGATATTGTGTAATGCATTGGCTGGAATTATCACTCCTCAAACCCTCAAGATAGAAGGATATATCAAAAAGAAAAAGGTAATAGTCCTAATTGATTCTAGTAGTACTCATAATTTCATTCACTATAAATTAGCCAAAGCTCTCAATTGCTTTGTATATCCAGCACCAGAGTTTCAAGTAATGATTGCAGATGGAGGAACTATCAATTTCTCAGGAAAATGTAATAAGATCAATATTACTATGGGGGAATATGTAATGAATAGTCCAATGATTGCTATACCCATGGGTGGTGTTGATTTTGTACTAGGAATCCAATGGTTACAATCATTAGGAATAATGGATTTTAATTTTCAAGATTTTTTCATGAAATTTTCATCGGAAGGAAAATAAATTGAGTTAAGAGGTATCATAGGGAAACCCAGTAAGGTGATAAGCTCTAATGGCATGAAAAAATTATTGAAAAGGGGGAATCAAGGTGTAATTGCACAACTGTGCTCACTAGATGTTCAAACATCTAAGCCATTTATTCCCCTAGATCTCCAAGGGATCATTGATAAGCATTCCAAAGTATTTGAAGATATTCCCTAAGGTCTTCCACCCACTCGAAATCATGATCATGATATTCACCTAATTCCTGGGAGTGTTCCTCCTAACATCAGGCCATACAGATACCCTTATGCCCAAAAGAGTGAAATTGAGCGTATGGTTGAAGAAATGTTAGAGGTTGGCATTATTAGACCTAGCCAAAGTTCTTACTTTGCACCGGTGGTAATGGTACTCAAGAAAGATGGATCATGGCATATGTGTCTAGATTATTGAGAGCTTAACAAGATCAATATTAAAGATAAGTTTCCCATTCCAGTCATTGATGAATTGTTAGATGAACTACATGGAACAATCTATTTCACAAAGTTGGATCTTCGTTCAGGGTATCATCAGATTAGAATGAAGGAAGAAGATATCCCAAAAACAACATTCCGAACTCATGAAGGCCATTATGAATTT
>ML778956.1:1133112-1154678 GCA_009831015.1 Picea engelmannii
GTGCTATCTCGATCATCCAACCCGATTGGATAATAGAAGCGAGGGATGAATGGAAGAATGATGAAAATGTGTGGACTCTCATTCAAAGGTTGCAGTAGGATTCCAATGCATCAGATACATTTAAATGGAAAAATGATTCACTATGGTACAAAGATCACTTATATTTATGTAAGAACTCCCAACTCAAACAAAAGCTACTATTGGAATTGCACACCTCTTTGGTAGGAGGGCACTCGGGATTTTTGAAAACCTACCATAGGGTCAAGAAGGAATTTTTTTGGGATGGCCTTAAAAATGATGTTCAAAGTTTTATAATAGAATGTTTGGTTTTCCAACAAAATAAGGTGGAAACAATTAGGACCCCAGGTCTTTTACAACCATTAGCCATCCCAACTCAACGTTGGGAGGAGGTTTCGATGGATTTCATCATAGGGTTACTGAAGTCTGAAGGAAAGAGTGTCATCATGGTGATTGTTGATAGATTGACCAAGTACACACACTTTTTGCACTCTCTCATCCCTTCAAATCAAGTACAGTTTCCATAGCATTCATAGAGACAATTCAAAAACTACATGGAACCCCAAAGATTATTGTAAGTGACATAGATTCTATCTTCACTGGACATTTTTGGACATAATTATTTTCTTGTTTGGGTACTCAATTGGCTCATAGCTCATCCTATCATCCTCAATCTGATGGACAAACCGAGATAGTGAACAAATGTCTGGAAGGCTACCTTCGTTGCTTTGTATCCGATAAACAAACATAATGGTTCAAATTGTTACCCTTGGAAGAATGATGGTATAACACTTCCTTTCATACTGCAACAAAAATGACACCATTTATGGAACTCTATGGATACCACTGTTGATATTGTGATAGCTGCGGGAGGTATTTACCTCCATGTGTAAACCTGGGGAGAATAGAGTATTCCAGGAAGAAAGAATAAACCCTAATAAGTTGGCTAATAACCCTAAAAGACAAGTCGATTCAAGAGGATAATTTGTATTAGGTTATTAGCCTCCAAGTGAAGAAGTCGGCCAGAAGAAATATTATATACTGAGTAAATAGGTACCCAGAATGAGAATCCGGCCCAGGCAGTCAGCCAGAATTAGTATAAATACAGGAGGCTAGTCTTCATTCTGGCAGGCATTCTCAGAATTGCAGAGCTCACTTGTGTGTACTACAGTTGCCCAGTTTTGTGCGCAAGTTTGGAGGAGAGCTTCTGTTGTAGCTAGCAGATTACGTTTTGGCTTGGACCATCTCTTGGTTATGGTTTGGACTATCTGATCAGCTCTTGTTTGGTGTGCTATCCTTGGGGAAAGGTGCATTACCCTTTGTTTGGCTATCTAGCCTAGGGTTTACTTCCGGAGTGATTCTCTGTCAAGGTTAAGGTGCTTGAAGGGTGGCTTCGGCCTATGGTTGGGTGACAATAGTGATATTGTCGATGGTAAAACGAGCACATCCATTATATTCTAACAGGTTATGGGCCCACACCTCCTTCATTCAGTCTAACCACTGGAAGGGAGCATAGCCATAAGGATATTAAGTTCTTTGAAGAACTGTCGCTAGGGTTTCTAGCAGGAGCAGTCACCAAAACATTGCTGCTAGGGTTATTTGCAGGTGTAGTTGCAAAACCCTAACCCTCTCATTGAGGCACCTTAAGTGAAGGGATTGGCCTAATTTTCGGATAGATCAGTGCACCCTAGCCTAGCGCATCTCCTAGTACTCTCATCAAGCCAAGACGTCAAGTTTGAATTTTTGGTCAAATGTAGAGTTGACCAAGTCAAAACAACCATGACTTACTCTATGAAGTCAGAAAACAAGTTATATGGAGCCTCTAACTTCAGAGTGTGGAAAGGATTGACCTCATCCTTGCCAAGAATAAAGTGTTGGATATCGTGAAAGGAAATATCGTGGAACCAGAGTTTGAAGATGAAAAAGAGAAGGAACCGCAGAATGTTGCAGTTATGGATAAGTTCAAAGACGGTGATATCAATGCCATGAGTATCATAGTGGACTCTATAAAAGACCACTTGATACCCTACATCTCCCATCTTGACTCATCGAAGAATATGTACGATGCCCTAACAAACCTCTTATCAGTCAGAAACATTGGACAAGTAATGAGTCTAAAGAATGAGCTCTGTGACATGAAGATGAATGATGATGACACCATAACATCATACTTTGTGAAAGTCTCTCAGTTAATATATCAACTACAAGTTATTGAAGAGATCATTTGAGAGAAGGAATTGGTAAACATAGTACTCAATAGTCTTCCCAAGACATGGGATGCATTTGCCGCAAGCATGAATACAAGGAAGGAGTATCCTACATTTGAAGAACTTTGGACTTGTTGTGCTCAAGAAGAATCAAGGATCAGTGCAAAAGAGAATCCTCAGAAGAAGTACGATGATCAGGCCTTCACAACAAGATTCAAGAATTTCAAGCACAAAAGAAAGTTTGAAAGGAAGCCAAATCAAAAGAAGGATATGTCAGAAATACAATGCTTCAACTATTGAAAATATGGTCACTACAAGAGTCACTGTCCCGAGCTAAAGAAAAGGAAGGAGACACACGAAGCATCAGTCGCCGAAGAAAGGAAACCCTCAAGGAAAACCAAGCAGGATAAAGCAAACTTCTTCCTCTAAAGACAAGGTAACAATATTCTTCATAGTTCTTGTACATATCTTGTTTTCATAGTCTATGTACATATCTTTTATATCTATCTCTTAGAATATAATATGCTCCAATAAGAACTATACCTAAGGATGAACAACAAGATAAGGATTGCTATCAGTATGACTACAAGACAAATAAAACACATGAAAGGATGAAGTACATCAAACAAATCATGTGGAAGTTATTACATAAGTAACAAGTTGCAAGATAAGGTGAAATCAACAATCAAGAAGAAATTGGAGCAAGACTTATGACACCTTGCAAAAGGAAATAAGGATGTAGATGAAAGTATGGATTCTGTTAGATGGAGGGAGCCGATTATATAAAGAAGAACATGCATTCATACATGAAGCAAGGATTATGAGGGAGCTAATCCTATGATCCATTGAAGACGATGAAGTATATATCCATGGTAGCAGCCATGAAAAGTAGTATGTGTTCAGTTCGACCTTAGAAGAAGTCTTCTTTGAAGAGAAGCCTTAAAGTATCTTTGGTTTTCCATCCACATCCGTGATCCTATGATGAAAGAAAGAAGTGGAATATTTAGGGCATGGGATCTATAAACTCCATGCACCCAAGAGCTAAAGAAAAACATGAGGAAGAACATGAAAATTCCAAGAGAGAAATAAAAGACAAAACAACTAGTCATTGTATCAAGACTCACAAGACTACCAGCCTAATATGAACTCACTACAAGCAATCAAGTAGAGGAGCTGAAAGTTGTGATGAATAACAGTGTATGGAAGACTTATGAATGAAAGAATTGCGAGATCCAAAACTAAGAGGTTCTCCCAGATGGAGGGAGAAGACTATGATGATTGTTTGTTCTGGTAAACTAGATATACCTCTACATGAGTCATTATATCATTCGCAATATCCATGGGTTGGAGTTTACATGTAGAGCAACCTCAAGGCTTTGAGGTATACCAGAAAGAGACCCTTGTATGCAGATGGAAGAAGACAACTTGGTGGAGAACCTCCAATGCACAGCAGAAGCGTGGTGAAGAATTCCTATAACAGAGCTACTGTATCAGAATGGTTATTCAGAAACTCAAGATGATGGTTTTCTAATCCATGACAAAGATCTCATGATGACAGAAAAAGTGCCACTTGATATGTTCCAGTTTGACCCTTGCCACAATGTTATGAGATAGCAGGAAACAAAGAGGAATCCAACAATAATATACTTTATTGATCAGAGCTATATGAAGCCTTCAGAGAAAACCAGTGTTCCAGAAAGACCGAAGTACATTTGAGATCAAGCATTACATTATCCATGATGAAGTCCAGAAAGGAGAAAGTGGTTCTCCAATATATATCTCCATAGATGAGAAGATAAGTAGACATTTTGGTAAAGCTTTTGTCCAAGATGAAAGAGTTTGCATACTCAAGTTGGAGCGCGTGGAGATGAATTCCTTATTTAAAAAGGAAGAGATGACTCCCAGGTTGGGAGGGAGCACTGATGTATTATTGACTAATGGAAAATCATTTTTCACTTCAAAAAATGGTCCAGGATGAGCAGTTCCTTTCTAGTTCGGAAAGTGGTTTGACATTTATGAAGGACAGACATTTTTCCAGTTTGAAAAATGATCCAGATCGAATGGTCATTTTTGTAAGGAAAATGGTTCAGTGGATTGCTGATGTACCATAGACAACGATTTCCCATTGTGGTTAACATGGGGAATGGTCTATGGCAATCTCTCTTCTTGAGGGTTACTCAAGAAGACTAGACTGCCTCGCCGGATAGTCATTCTTTTGAAGATCACAGTTGTGAGCAGTTTCTAAGAATGGTCCATTTTGGAGGTTGGTGCAGGACAATCATTTCCTTTGGAAATGGTCTAGACAATCATTCCTTAGGGCAGATTCATTCTCTCTAGGTTGCACTTTTTTTAGTGCCAGAGGAATGGCCCAGGGTGGGGAATGGTCTAGGTTCAACAATCAAGGACATGCATTCCTTAGGGTTGACTCATTCTCTCTAGGTTGCACTTTGTTTAGTGCTGGAGGAATGGCCCAGGGTGGGGAATGGTCCAGGCTCAAAAAATTGGGACAATTATTCTTCCTTGCTTGAGAAGAATAGTCCAGATAGCTCATCATTGATGTTTTACCTTCTGAGGGTAGATGCTCTTCCGAGATCTCACATATGTGAATGGAAGAATGGCCCAAATGATTCAATTTATATCATAACAATGTTTTCTGTGCAGGTTGATATCATATGATTGTTATGGAGACTGTATGTAACACTCCCTGACCGTCATCCCATTGCCCAGGCAAACACTACTATGCGAAACAACATCATTCTCATACTTAATTAATAACATGCATTTAAATAAAATTAAACACATTTAACTCAGAGTAAACACAAGATTACTGCTAACATAAATAATCCTTGGCATTAACAGTGATTCATATGAACAACATAATACATGATACATATAAGCATCACAGGCATGCAAAACATAATATTAAGCATAAGCTGATACTTATCTTTGAAACTGTGGTAATTCCACCAACTATGTGTAGGCCTTCCATGAAACTCCCAGCCTTAGACCACACTACTCATCACTCTCAGCAGTAGGTCACCCCCGAGATGGGACTAAGCTCCACGCAAGGCAAGGAATCCTAGTCTAGGCTGAGGTTACAGGGAAAACTGCACAAGATAACCAGAAGGATTCTTCCCAGGATGCCTTCTTATGCCCACTACTAACAGACTCTCATTCCCCACATGCCTGTTTCGCCCGGGAGTATACACCTTCACAAGCACAGTCCATCGATGCTTCACCTTCCTCTCTGGGCCTCAGCAGTAGGCCGGATCAGGAATTCTCAGAGCTTTGAAGCTGGTGCTGAACTCTCTCTGGGGAAAAAACCACTTCCCAACGGACTCTCTCACTTGGAGGGAGTTGCTCACAGGCCTTATAACCTGCCTCTTCAACCACGGGCCTGACAACCCGCTTCTTCAACCAGTTTCAGCCCAATTTCCGCAAGGTGAGGATAACAACAACATCAAATGGTCAATTCCACTCAGGAAAAACAGAAGGTAGCAACCCAAAGACAGTTCGGGTACAGACTCGACTCTACAAGAGAGAATGGGATGGGCTCACAACATACACAGGTGATACGGTTCAATCCACGGGTTTGTCACTGGTTTTAGGGTGCATGACAAAGAATTAACGCAGAGGTCGAACATAGACTCCAATGATTTAGACAATTGATACCTTGGCTTCTCAGGAAAACATTAAGGTTTTCTGGTCTCCAAGCTGCATGAGGGTATGCAGAGGTCGAATACAGGGGCCACGAGATTCACGGTTCAGACAATCGACGGTCGAATGGAGGAGGAACCCCCAACACAGATCACTTCCTAGGTTTTAACTGCATGCGCTTGGGTTAACACTTGTCACCCATGAAGCTTGTTCCTTCCCATTTGGAAGTCACTCATCCTTCCAAAGAACTTAGGATAAAACATCACATTTCACATGGCTTTTGGAATAATATTAAAATATTATTCCCAAGGACTTAAGCCCCTAGGATCAATACTTAGCCTCTCTTTCCAACCTTCCAACCCCCAATCCCTTATCGTGGTCGGTTTGCACGCAACGGTGTTTATATTTTTATTAATGTTCTGCATGATTACATATACAAAAGCAGGCCCCCGGCCTTAACTCTTAGGTTCTTCGGCCTAATAACACATAAGCCCACCAGCTTATATAAACTTGGCTCACTAGCCTATAAAACATAATTACAATTCATAATGCAAGCTTTATACTTCATAGACATGATTTACAACAGGGCTCGGCCTTGGGGACATTACAATCCCCTCCCCTTATTTTTGCACTGTCCTCAGTGAAACTTTACACTGCATATGCAAGCTTTTCAAAATTTTCAAAAAGATGCGGGTACTCTGCCCGCATAACATCTTCATGCTCCCATGTTGCATCCTCAGGACCGTACCAGGTCCACTGGACCTTTACAAGCCCTATAGGTCGATTCCGAAGTTGTTTGTTTTTCCTGTCCAATATGCGCACAGGATGCACTTGCAGGACACCTTCTTGTTCTACCTGAATCAATTTCCAATTGATAACATGATTAGCATCTGGTATATATTTCTTAAGCATTGAAACATGAAACACATTATGTACAGTCATGGATGCAAGTAATGCAAGCATATATGCAACTGGCCCAATCCTTTCCAAGATTTCAAATGGCCCACAAAATCTGGCTGCCAACTTGTCGCAACTTCCCAGCTTTAGGGAACTCCTGTTAGCTTTCACTTTCAGGAAAACATGATCACCCACTTTGAACTCTCTGTGGGTTCTATTCTTATGAGCATAACTTTTCTGCTTGTCCTGGGCAGCTTTCAAATTCTGCTTAATTTTTATCATTTGGTCCTCCATCTCCTTGAGCAATTCTAGACCAACTACTGCTCTATTAGCTGGATTATCCCAGCTCACTGGAGTATTGCACTTTCTTCCATGAAGTGCTTCAAATGGGATCATCTTCAACGATGCATGATACCCATTGTTGTAGGTGAATTCTACCAAGTGCAGGTAGTCTTCCCATCTTGATGGTTTGTCCATCACATACATTCTTAGTATGTCTTCTATTACTCTGTTCACCCTCTCTGTCTGTCCATCAGACTCAGGATGATAAGATGTACTAAAGTTCAGATTCGTTCCGAATCCTTTGAACAATCCTTTCCATAAATTCGAGGTGAATTTCATGTCTCTGTCAAACACAATCGTTTTAGGAATTCCGTGCAATCGTGCCACTTCCTTTAGGAAAATATCAGCAACATCTGCTGCCTTGTGAGTAGTTTTCAGTGGAATAAAATGGGTAGCTTTTGTAAGCTTATCCACCACCACCATGATCGAATCATGTAGCTTGGTTGTTCTGGGCAATCCCATAATAAAATCCATCGTTACTACTTCCCACTTCCACTCAGGAATGGGTAAAGGTTGCAGCAACCCTGCTGGGTGCCTATGCTCAGCTTTAACTTTCTGGCACTCCATACATCTGGCGATGTATTCAGTGATCTCTCTCTTCATACCCAGCCAAAAGTAATGGCTCTTGACCGTTGCTACTGTTTTCTGATATCTAGGGTGCTCTGCATAAGGCACATTGCGCATCTTCTGCAAAATCATCTGTTTCAAGCACTCGACATTGGGTACAAAAATTCTGTTCTTGTACAATAGTATCCCATCTGTTTCCAATTTATAAATTTCCATCTTATGTGGCATATTACCCTACTGTAGCTTGGCTACCAATTCTCTGTACTACAGATCTACATTTGCAGCCTCCATAATTATGCTTTTAATATCAGTCTGATACATGCTAATGGCTGTAGCATGTAATTCATGCACCCTCCTACTGAGTGCATCAACCACTTTATTCTCCTTTCCCTTGATATGCTTGATCTCAAAGTCGTACTCACACAGAAATTCTAGCCACCTACTTTGTCTAACGTTTAAGGTTGGCTGATCAAACAAATATTTCAGACCGTTATGGTCTATTTTGAGTTCAAATCTCCTTCCCATGAGGTAATTCCTCCATTTCCTCAGAGCGTGAACGATTGCTGCCAACTCCAAATCATGAGTGGCATAATTCTTTTCGTGCTCTTTCAGCTTCCTGGACTCATAACAGATTACGAATCTGTTCTGACTGAGGACCCCTCCCAGTCCTTCTTTGCATGCATCAGTGCATACTATGAAATCCACATCTAGATTTGCAATCCTCAGGATTGGAGCGCTGGTTAACAACTGCTTCAATCGTTGGAAACTTTTCTCACACTCTTCAGTCCACTGAAACTTTTTCTCCTTCCTTTGCAAGGAAGTGATAGGGTGAGCTATCTTTGAGAACCCTACGACAAACCTTCTGTAATATCCCGCTAGACCCATAAAGGATCTAACTTCCGCCACATTCCTTGGCGCTGACCATTCTCTGATGGCCTCAACCTTCTCAGGATCCACGACGATCCCTTCTTCTGAAATAATGTGCTCCAAGTAATGGATCTGCCTTTGATAGAACAAGCATTTTCTCAACTTGGCATATAGCTGGTGTTCTCTCAACACTTGCAACATCATCCTTAGGTGTTGTTCATGCTTTTCCTCTGACTTGGAATACACCAAAATGTCATCCAGGAAGTCTATGACAAACTTATCTAGATAGTCCTTGAATACACCATTCATTAAGCACATAAAAACAACAGGTGCGTTCGACAACCCAAACGGTACCACTGTGAACTCGTAATGACCATACCTTGTTCTAAAGGCGGTCTTGCTGATGTCTTCATCTTTTATTCTTACCTGGTGATATCCCGATCTGCGATCTATCTTTGAAAATATTTTCGCACCTTTCAATTGATCAAAAAGATCATCGATCCTCGGCAGAGGATACTTGTTCTTGATATTTACTTTGTTCAACTGTCTGAAATCAATGCACAACCTCAACGTCCCATCCTTCTTCTTCATGAACAGGACTGGGGCACCCCAAGGTGACACACTTGGGCGAATGTACCCCTTCTTTAGAAGTTCTTCAAGCTGCAATTGCAACTCTTTCAGCTTTAGCGTACTCATTCTATAAGGAGCTTTTGAGACTAGAGATGCTCCAGGCATCAAATTTATAGAGAAATCGATATCTCTCTTCAGAGGTAGTCTGGGTACCCCCTGAAATACGTCTTCAAAATCTGTTAGTACCGCATGGTCTCCAATATTTGAGACTTCATCTCTGGATGCTTCCTCCACACGGGTTGCAAACAATTGACAACCTTTCTTGTAGCACTTCGTCAGTTGCATTGCTGAGATTTCTCTAATAGTAACAACTCTAGGAATTCCTTGCACTGTTTTCAGATTTCCCTCCTCATCCAAGCATGTAAATTCCTTGTTACGATAGTCCCGGAGGGCATGGTGCTGGTCTAGCCAGTCCATCCCAATTAAATAGTCATAAGAGCCTAAAGGAAGAATATTCAGATCGGCCTTCGTGCTCAGTCCATTCATGTCTACAGGACAAGACTTGACTAACTCCATGACTTTCCTCTTGGTTCCTATAGCTAGCTGCACTACCCAAGAATTTTCATGTTTGCTTCTTGTCAAATGCAAAATTTCTACCACTCTAGGGTCTATATAACTATGGCTAGTCCATGAATCAACTAAAATAGTAAATGGTTGGTTGTTAATCATACCTTCCACTTCAATCATGTGTGACTGAAATTCAACTTGCTTGTTGTCTAGGGCCGCATAGATCCTTGGCATTCTATTGCCCATGTCCTCCACTGTTTCGGCTTATTGAACATTATGGATAGCTCTTGCTTTGCCATTTTTATGAGGACAATCTCTGTACTTGTGGTTCTCTTTACAGCCCCAACACTGAATGGGTGTCTGTCTCTGCCTTTGTTCTCCCACTTTGGCCATTCTTGGCTCTCTAAACGATGGATGTCCTTGAGGATTATTTATGAAATAGGGAGGTTTGTTTCCCTTCTGCCTCTGTTCTTTCTTAAACTTCTTCTGGTCATCCCAAGCCTTCCGAAAGGTAGGCTTTTCTCTTTGTTGTTCATATAAGAATTTCGCTCTTCTTATTGTTTCTTCCATAGTCTTAGGATCATCATACTGAATCTTGTCACCAATGGGAGGCGATAATCCACTCAGATACCTCTGAATCTTGACAGCCTCATCTTTGATGAATGGAACATACTTCAGTAATTCCAAAAACCTTCGTTCTTATTCATCAATGGTCATGCTACCCAGCTTGAGTTCGAAGAAATCCTTCATCTTTCTGTCATAGTATCTTTTAGTCAGGTATTTCCTCTCGAAATACCTCTTGAATTCCTTCCATGTGATATCTTTCTCTCTAATGTGTTGCACCTGCACAAGCTGATCCCACCACATGGATGCTTTTCCTTTTAGTTGATACATCACAATTCTTCCTTCTGCATGAGAGGAATAATTCTGTAGTTGGAAATATTTCCTCATGCCAAGCAACCATGTTTCAACATCTTCCTCCTTCTTATGTTCTCCATCAAACGTAGGAGGCTTAATCTTATTCATCTCCCCTTTCAATTCATCCACTCTAGATCTTCGGTGTTTTCTAGTAGGAGATGGGCTTGAACTACTGTGTGCTTCCTTATCGGAATGCTTTGGGGAGCGACGACAATGTCTGCTACCACTCCTCGATCTTCTTTTTCTCTAAGGGGTCCTGCGACTCCCTGTTTTTCTTATGCCACTCTCCTTTTCCAATTTCCTTTCTATTCTTTGCAGGTTCTTCAACATCTTTAAGTTGAATTCACCCTATCAATCCATGATCCTCATGAGATTTAGGCTATCGACTCGGCGAGCCTGAGATTCTCTCTGCAATATTTCAATGATTTTCATCATATGTCCTTTCTTATCCATCTCTTTTCCGTGCCCATTGGAGTTCGATCCTTCGACTCCCAAGTTGACATCCCTTCCTTCTCTTTCGTTCTCTGAATTGGAGGCAATCAACACCTCTTCCATTTCTATACTCGACGTCGATTAGCGGCTGTCCTGACACTCGTTGAACTTTTCTCACGCAATGTGCAGTCAACTGAAGTTTTTTAGGCCTTAACCCCTTAATAAAACTACAACATTTAGAAACCAACGCGAATAAGAAAACTTTTTGATTCCACGAATTTTATGAGCTCTGTTCGGCTCTGTAATTTTCGGTGATAGTCCCCATTTTCTTAGTCCCCAACCCATGCGTCCATGGCCCATGATCAAATGCTAAACTGATAGGTTCTACAAGGCTCTCCAAATGAAACTTCAAGTTTCCGGATTTTGGGGCTTCGGGGTTTCAGGTTTCGGGGCTTCGAGGTTTCGGGTTTTGGGGTTTTTGGTCTCGGAGGTTCTCGCACTCGCTTCCCTCTCCAACTCCTGACTTCCAAAAATTTGATTTCCTTACCCTTTGGGCCCATAGCACAACTATCGCCCACCAAGGTAGTGATACATGGTTTCCTTAAGAAGGTCCACCTCACTCCCAGCTATGTCAGGGGGCCCCACTATTTTTACTTTTCGTTTCGGAGTTTTGGGCATTAGGAGTTCGTACATCTACACATCTCAAACTTTCGTTTTCCAAAATTTTGAAATTACGGTCTATTCATCTACTTGATCCAACGGTCAAGTTCCTCTCCTATGATCTACGGTGTAGATCGTTTCAGGATTTCATGTTTTTGGTAACCAGGAGTTCATGATGCAGCGACTCCAACCTCTTGTCACTTCAATCCCCGAATTCTGATACACAAGTTCTTGTACGAGATCCAACGATTCTCAATGATTTGGATCTAATGGTCTAGATCTTTTTGGAGTTTTTTGAACCGGGAGTTCACGATGCAACGACTCCAAATCTCTTCTTGCTTCAATCGCCAAATTCCAATATGGAGATTCATGTATGAGATCAACGGCTGTGAGCCTCCTCTGATCCGACGGTCCAGATCTTTCCTATGCTTACACTTAGCAAAGCTCTTCAGCCCTAAATTCCTCGCTAGTTGGCTGGATCCGATGGCTCACGGGATTTCGAGACTTCTTCCTGGAAGCGCTCCATCGTCCGATTCTACCCTTGTTAATCCCTTTCGCGATTCGGGACTTGGAGTGACCAAACATTTGGCCTATGCTCCAAGTTTACAATCCCTGAATTCACAAAATGATCCAACGGTTCAAACCAACCACAATCAACGACCCACGTTTATTCTGGATCCTAGGGTGGCGAGTTTCTCCATCCACTAACCACCTTGCAACTTCTGGCCATCTTACGACCCTCGCGATTTCGTGAGTTCTCCACAAAGAATTCTGACCGTCTAACTCTGCTTCTCAAATTATTCTAGCCAATGAATTGGTACCCTCCTTCTGAACCTTCATCTACTTGATCCAACACTATTGGTGTGGAGTTCTCTCTCTCCCTGTGGCCATATACCACATCGGCTGCAGTTTTATAATACCGCTACACCTCCTGAGCTTTGTAACATGGTCAAGTAGTCTGTTGACACTCAGAAACATTTTGAGGTCTGAAATTAGTCCTCCAGACACAATTTCTTCTCAAAACCTCGGTCCAAAGACCACTCATCCGGCCCATCCAGGCTCAGCGTTGAAACTAGGCTCTGATACCAAACTGCAACACTCCCCAACCGTCATCCCACTGGCCGAGCAAACACTACTATGCAGAACAACATCATTCTCATACTTAATTAATAACATGCATTTAAATCAAATTAAACACATTTAAATCAGAGTAAACACAATATTACTGCTAACATAAATAATCCTTGGCATTAACAGTAATTCATATGCACAACATAATACATGATACATATAAGCATCACAAGCATGCAAAACATAATATTAAGCATAAGCTGATACTTATCTTTGAAACCGTGGTAATTCCACCAACCATGTGCAGGCCTTCCACGAACCTCCTAGCCTTAGACCACGTTGCTCATCACTCTTAGCAATAGGTCACCCTCGAGCTGGGACTAAGCTCCACCCAAGGCAAGGAATCCTAGTCTAGGCTGAGGTTACAGGGAAAACTGCACAAGATAACCGGAAGGATTCTTCCTAGGATGCCTTCTTACGCCCACTACTAACAGACTCTCATTCCCCACATGCCTGTTCCACTCGGGAGTATACACCTTCACAAGAACAGTCCATTGATGCTTCACCTCCCTCTCTAGGCCTCGACAACAAGCCAAATCAAGAATTCTCAGAGCTCTGAAGCTGGTGCTAGACTCTCTCTAGGGAAAAAACCACTTCCCATCAGACTCTCTCACTTGGAGGGAGTTTCTCACAGGCCTTACAACCTGCCTCTTCAACCATGGGCCTAAAAACCCGCTTCTTCAACCAGTTTCAGCCCAATTTCCGCAAGGTGAGGATAACAACAACAACAACTAGTCAATTCCACTCAGGAAAAAATAGAAGGTAGCAACCCAAAGACAGTTCGGGTACAGACTCGACTCTGAAAGAGAGAATGGGCTGGGCACACAGCGTACACAGGTGATATGGTTCAATCCACATGTTTGTCACTGGTTTCAGGGTGCGTGACAAGGAATTAACGTAGAGGTCGAACACAGACTCCAATGGTTCAGACGACTGATATGTCAGCTTCTCAAGAAAACATTACAGTTTTATGGTCTCCAAGCTATGTGAGGGTATGCAGAGGTCGAATACAGGGGCCACAGGATTCACGGTTCAGACAATCGACGGTCGAATGGAGGAGGAACCCCCAACACGACTCACTTCCTGGGTTTTAACTGCATGTGCTTGGGTTGACACTTGTCACCCATGAAGCTTGTTCCTTCCCATTTGGAAGTCACTCGTCCTTCCAAAGAACTTAGGATAAAACATCACATTTCACATGGCTTTTGGAATAATATTAAAATATTATTCCCAAGGACTTAATCCCCTAGGCTCAATACTTAGCCTCTCTTTCCAACCTTCCAGCCCCCCAATCCCTTACCCACTCTGTGGAAGCATAGTCCCCCATCACTCATTCATCGTGGTCGGTCTGCATGCATTGGTGTTTATATTTTTATTAATGTTCTGCATGATTACATATACAAAAGCAGGCTCCCGACCTTAACTCTTAGGCTCTCCGGCCTAATAACACATAAGCCCACCAGCTTATATAAACTTGGCTCACCAGCCTATAAAACATAATTACAATTCATAATGCAAGCTTTATACTTCATAGACATGATTTACAACAGGGCTCGGCCTTGGGGAAATTACATTGTATGTCTCTAGAAAGTAGATGTATACTACTATTGTGGATGTGTTCCACTGATTGTGACTATACGTCACTGATCAAGTATCTGTGTGCTACTTGGTGTGGTAGTGTACCACTGGATTGTAGCTATGTACTACTATGTATAGACACAGTTGTGTTCTATTGAATGATATTGTTCTGATTGCCTTGAAGACTATCAACAGTGTTGGAAATGATTATCAGCTAGATGGATGATCAATGGACAGAGATTTCCCAGACGAAAAATGATCCAGGACATTTATTCTTCTAGTACATATGTCCAGATTAGAAGAATGGTTCTTGTGTCACTCTTTGGAGTGAGTGACTTATCCAACATCATGTTTGATTACTCAGATGGAGTATGGTTTCGAGAGATGATGCAGTTGATGATATTGATAGTGATGATGGTGCTCATGATCTAATCTTGAGATAGTTTGTACGACTGTGATGATGCTACCGATTCAGTGGTATGTTTGTGCTCAATACCATTGTCTTCAATACCTCCCTAGCTAGGAGGGAGTGTTGATATTATGATAGTTGTGGAAGGTATTTACCTCCATATGTAAACATGACGAGAATATAATATTTCGGGAAGCAAGAAGAAATCCTAATGAGTTGGCTAATAACCCTAGAAGACAAGTCGACTCAAGAGGATAATTTGTATTAGGTTATTAGCCTCCAAGAGAAGAAGTTGGCCAAAAGAAACATTATATACTGAGTAAATAGGTACCTGTAATGAGAAGTCGGCCCAGACAGTTAGCCATAATTAGTATAAATATAGGAGGCTAGTCTTCATTCTGGCAGGCATTCTCAGAATTGTAGAGCTCACTTGTGCACACTGCAGTTGCCCAGTTTTGTGCACAAGTTTGGAGGAGAGCTGTTGCAGCTAGCAGATTACGTTTTGGCTTGGACTATCTATTATTTATGGTTTGGACTATCTGATCAGCTCTTGTTTGGTGCGCTATCCTTGGGGAAAGGTGCACTACCCTTTGTTTGTCTATATAGCCTAGGGTTTGCTTCCAGAGTGATTCTCTGTCAAGGTTAAGGTGCTCGGAGGGTGGCTTCGGCCTATGGTTGGGTGACGATAGTGATATTGTCGATGGTAAAATGAGCACATCCATTATATTCTAACACCTCCTTCCATCACTTCTTCTCTAAAAGAAAAATCTAAGGTTCAAAAAATGGAAGATCATATCGAGCATCAACAATAAGTTCTCCAAATCTTAAAGGACAACCTGACCATGGCACATAATCACATGAAACCTCAAGCATATCAACATCGCAATGAAAAAAGTTTTGAAGTAGGGGATTGGGTGTTTTTAAGACTACAACCATACAAATAGATGTCCCTCAAGCAATCCAAGAAGGATAATAAATTATCACCAAAGTACTGTGGCCCTTATAAGGTGTTGCAAAAGATTGGTACTATGACATACAAATTGGAGTTTCTTGCATCCTCACGAGTACACCCAGTTTTTCATGTTTCATGATTAAAGAAGGTTATAGGTGAAAGATCCCAATTCAAACTATATTTCCAGAACTTGATGAGGAAGTAAAAATCATATTGGATCCTGAAGCCATCACTAACACAAGAATTCACTAGCTAAGGAATAGATCCATTTCAGAGTATCTCATTAAGTGGAGGAAACTACATGCTGAAGATTCCACTTGGGAAGATGAGTCTTTTATACAGAAGCATCCATAATTACTCAAGCGTTACAGACAACACTTTTCTCAAGGGGAGGGGCATGCTAAGCCCTAAATGGTGGCACATTACCCCTTAATTAGGGAATATTACATTAGTAATGTTATTTTATTTATGTCGGCTTGGGTCCATTAGTTGTAATTGTACCTCCTAGTCTCCTATATATACGAAGGAGACATTTTCATTTGGAATCATCTTGTATTTGGAAATTTATGTGGTGTATAAGGAGGTTTCCCCCTTGAAGAGGCTTATTATCTGAAATTCTATATTTTTCAAGGCATTGAGTACTTATTCTGAGGTTTTTCTATGCTATCTTGATATTTGGTTCTTAACATGGTTTCACTGATTCAGATTGGGTCATTGACCCTGATGATTGGAAGTCTATTGTAGGTTATGTTTTTAGCCTTGGTTCAGGACCTGTCACTTAGGACTATAAGAAACAATAGGCTATTTCACTTTCTTCAACAGAAGCAGAGTATCGAGCATCAGTAAATGCAAGTCAGGAAGCCTTGTGGCTTTGAGAGATCCTTTCAAAGTTTGGATTCCAACATCAACATTCGACCAACCTTTTGTGCGACAATCACAGTGGCATCAAGCTCGCCAAAGACCTAGTTCAACATCAGTGCAACAAACACATCTAGATGCACATGCAGTTCATCAGAAAGCTCATTCATGATCAAGTTATTGAAGTGCTCTTTTTCCCTTTAGAAGATCAAGTCGCATATATTTTCACTTAGTCTCTTACATAAGCAAAGTTTTCCAAACTTCACTCTATGTTAGGAGTTCAGGAAGTTGTCATTAAGGGGGGATAGGCTCTAATGCCTTCTTCCTTCTCTTATTGTCTCACTATTGTAAATCCTTCAATCCTATCCCAAGTTGTTCTTAAGGGGGGATGTTGGGATAGTTAGACACTTAGGAGTTAGTTAAGATCTACTTGGTCTAATGTGTCATTAGGTAAAAGTGTGTTTCTTTAGTATGCATTTGTAGTTAGAAAATTTGATGGTCATGATATGTTCCTGACATAGAGTGATCTTACGGGTCATATTCTCCTCGATCTTAATGACCATTGATCTGTGGCTTAACACATGATGGGTCCATGCTATCTATTTAAAGAGCATGGATGATCATTTGTCTATAATCATTTATGAGAAACTCTCTTGTAAAATCTTTCTGTAATCTCTTTCTTTTGCATTAATAAACTGCTCCAAGTGGCCGTGTTGTTTGGGACTGTGGATGTTTCCCCGTAGGGGTTTTACCACGTCAAAACATCGGTGTGTTTATTGCTGATATAGTTGTGTGATTGGTTACTGAAGGTGTTTGTCCTCTGTTGGAATACATGTGTTTTCGAACACATCCTATGTGTGCAATGTTGGCCCCTTCATTTTGGTTTTGGAAGAGGTGGAAAATCAACACCAATGCAACACTTGAACAACTAAGTGGTGCCAAATGGAGAAAGAAAATAAACATTTCAACCCATTTGTGAAATAGACTTGGGGAAAGAATCCTTGCTTTTTTTATCTTTAGGTATCTATACTCTATTTAAGAATGATGGATTGTAATAATGTAGCCAATTAAGTTAGCTAGTAACTGTTAGTAAGGGATTTTAATATTGGAAAAGATGGAAATTGGACAAAATTATATGAGAATCCCTAAAGGACTGGGAAAGTGTTAACCACTAATCAAAGAGTTGTTTTTCATATATGATAGGTAGTTGGTTGATTATAATTTATTTTATTGGTTTTTCTTAAGTTGTTGTTGATTGGTTGGTTATAGTTGATTTTATTGGTTTTCCTTAAGTTGTTGTTTGTTTGATGTTGTATGGGATATCCATGGTTGGGTTGTAGAAGAGACAATATATTTGTTGGTAATTTTGGAAGGGAGTAAAATGCATATGGTTTATTTAAAAGATTTTTATATGTTGCCATCTCAAAAATCATTCTTAGTTATAGAATAGGTATTATGCATATAGTAATTGTTTCCTTAGATGATGATGAATTACTTGTCACTTAATTTGATTATTGTCACTCTTCCCTAGACCATGCCTATCACAACATGCCTCAAGTGAGACCTTCTCACTCGTAAGGATAAACGTTGTTGCCACTAGACAATTAAGAAATTTGTTGGATTTCTATGTGGAGCTTGGTTTGCAAAAAAGAGCCAACAAATGGTTATATTGATGGGACCTAATCTTGATTGCAGAGTACTTATAAGAAGGGAAAATTTTAAGGATCCATGCTTATCTTAAAGTGTATAAAACTTGGTGAATCTTACTAATTCTTAAAATTCCAACCATAAAATGTTTGGCGATCTTTTTGTAAAAATATTCAAATTTCTAAGAATTTTGCATAGTTTCTATAAAAAATTGGTGATTTTTAGAGTAAAATACTTTCATCCCATAGAATTTGGGTGAATCACTTTGGAAAAAAATGGATATTAGTGAATGTTCGACAACACAGGTATTCCAACAGAAGACGATCACCTTCAGTAACCACTCACATAACTAGATCAAAGATCAACACACTAATGTTTTCAAGTGGTAAAACCCCTATGGGGAAACATCCACAGGTCCAGCCAACACGACCACTTGGAGTAGTTTATTAATGCAAAGAAAAAGATTACAAAGAGATTTTACAAAAGAGTTTCTCACAATCGATCATCAACAAATGACCCTCCATGCTCTTTAAATAGAGATCATGGACCAATTGGGTGTTAAGCCACAGATCAATGGCCGTTAAGATCGAGGAGAGTATGAACCGTCAGATCACTCTATGTCAGGAACATATCGTGACCGTTGGATTTCCTAACTACAAATGCATACTAATGCATACTAAAGAAACACACTAAGAAACACACTTTTACCTAATGCCACATTAGACCAAGTATATATTAACTAACTCATAAGTGTCTAAATATCCTAACATCCCCCCTTAAGAACAACTTGGGATAGGATTGAAGGATTTACAATGTTGACACAATAGGAGAAGGAAGGAGGAATTACAACCTATCCCCCCTTAATGACAACTTCCTGAACTCCTAACATATATCGAATTTTGGAAAACTTCGCTTCTGTAAGAGACTTTGTGAAAATGTCAGCAACTTGATCTTCTGTAGGGAAAAAGAGCACTTCAATAACTTGATCACGAATGAGATTTCTGATGAAGTGCATGTGTAGCTCGATGTGCTTGCTGCGCTGATGTTGAACTGGGTATTTGGCGAGCTTTATTGCACTCTGATTGTCACACCAAAGGCTAGTTAGATGTTGCTGCTCGAATCTAAACTCTGAAAGGATCTGTTGAAGCCCCAAGGCTTCCTGACTTGCATTTACCACTGCTCGGTACTCTGCTTTTGTTGAAGAAAATGCAATAGCCTGTTGTTTCTTATAGGCCCAAGTGACAGGTCCAGAACCAAGGCTGAAAACATAACCTCCAGTAGACTTCCCATCATTAGGGTCTCCGACCCAATATGAATCAGTGAAACCAACCAATAAGGGAGTCCCCCCTGAAGTGTAATGTATCCTGAACTGAATTGTACCACGACCATAGTGAAGTATCCTTTTAGATACTTTCCAATGGATTTCATGGGGTGTTTGCATATATCGGGAAACAAGACCAACAACAAAGGAAAGATCAGGACGGGTATGAGTCAAGTATAAGAGACTACCAACTAAATGACGGTACAGGGTGGCATCAACTTCAGGAGAAGTACATGTGGCAGTAAGATTGACTCTGTACTGGAAGGGAGAAGGGGTTGGTTTACAATCATCCATGTGAAAGCGATGAAGAAGGTCACAAGCATACTTAGACTGGGAAAGAAAAAAACCTTCATTGGTTTGCAAAACTTGGATGCCAAGGAAATAGTGCAAAAAGCCTAAGTCTGTCATTTCAATTTTCTTCTTAAGGCTGGTTTTCACATGGTTTAAAAGTTTTGAGTCACTACCAGTAAGGATAAGTTCATCGACATAAAGGATAAGGATTATGAGATGGATTCCTACTTTCTTGGTATAGACATTAGGATCAGAATGAAATCTAGAGAATCCAGTGGCAATAAGAAAGCTGTCCATTTTGGCATACCAAGCTCGGGGAGCTTGCTTGAGACCATAACGAGATTTCTTAAGGCGACAAACAAGGCTAGAGTCATTTTGGACATATCCAAGAGGTTGTTCCATGTAGATTTCTTCTTGCAAATCTCCATGCAAGAAGACATATTTAACATCCATCTGATGGACCTACCATTTATGTGAGGTAGCAAGGGAAAGAACAAGGTGGATGGAATTCATTTTGGCTACAGGGGAAAAGGTTTCATTATAGTCAATTTATTCAACTTGGGAAAATCCTTTGGCAACTAACTGAGCCTTGTGTCTTTTAACACTTCCATCTGATGCATACTTAGTTCTGTAGACCCATTTACATCTAACAAGTTTTCTTCCTTTTGGAATAGGTACAATATCCCAAGTATCGTTTGCCATTAAAGAATGATACTCTTCATTCATTGTTGTATCCAATCTAGATGACCTGAAGCTTTTGCAAATGTCTCTGGATCATGAATTTCTGAAACTTGAGCCAAAAGAGAAGAGGCTCGTTGGAACTGTGAACGTGTCCGATGTTGATCTGAAGGATCACCGACAAGATCACCAGCTGCTTCTGGTATTGAACGAACCCATCTAGGAAGCTGTGGAGTTGGTGCTGGTTCAGGTTCAAAGGACTCATTTGGAGGAAGGTGAGCATGTAGAGGTGGATTTTCATCCTCACTGTCATCATCTGAAGAAGAGACCAAAATAGGAACAAAAGAAGGAACAAACGATGAAGATGACTCGCAAGCCAAAGAAGGCACAAATGCCGAAGATGGCTTGCAGGCCGAAGAAGGCACAATCACCGAATTAGGCTCGTAGGCCAAGATATTTTCATCAAATTTAACATCTCTTCTAATAATAATTTCATTACAGTGTGGTTGAAGAAGTCTATAACCTTTGACATCTTCAAAATAACCAACAAATATACACTTCTCACTTTTAGGCTGCAATGCTTTCCTTTTCTCATCAGGAATATGAGCCCATGCTATACTGTCAAATACATGGAAGTGACTTACATCTGGTTTAATTTTAGTCCAAGCTTCTTCCGGTGTTATATTTTTAATAGCCTTTGTAGGAGTGCGATTTACTATGTAATTTGCACAGTTGATTTCTTCCACCCAATACTTCAGACATAATCCCTTAGATTGGATCATAGAATTAGCCATTTCTTTTAATGTGCGGTTCTTTCTCTCAGCAACACCATTTTGTTGTGGTGTATATGGAACAATGTGTTGCATTTGGATGCCCTGTGTAGTGCAGTAACTTGTGAAATTATTGTTCACATATTCGCCTCCATTATCTGTTCTTAACTTTTGAATTTGATGTCCATATTTCTTTTCTACAAGGGCCTTGTAGGCCAAAAACTTGTCA
>ML778956.1:1161031-1201429 GCA_009831015.1 Picea engelmannii
TTCTAGTAGTACGATGTACCAGTGGACATTGTTGCACTAAGGGGGCATCCATTACAAATATAGAAAGCATTAGAAGGACATGGTTATAAGTTATTATTATTCGTATGCACAATTTTTCATTAATACAAATATCATGACTGTGTTTTTTACCTGGAGGAGTAGTCGACATTGACCATTGGCGCCAATCGATGTTACAGGGTTAATGCCGATGACGATGATGATGACAGTGGCAATGATGATGACCATGATGAAAATGATGATGGTTATGAAAATGGAAGACGATGATGATGGCAATGATGATGATGATGACAATGGCAATGATGTGATGATGATGACAATGGAAATGATGTGATGACACTAACAATGAGGATGACAAATATTATGACAATGGAATACGATGATGATGGCAATGATGATGATGATGATGATAATGGTGATGATGATCATGATGATGACAATTATGAATATGTCGATGACGATGAAAAATGACGACGACGTTGATGACAACCACGATGATGATGACAATGAAAATGATGGCAAATGTTAATTATGGCGATGGAAATGATGACAACGACAATTATTATGATGACGACGATGACAATGATATCATTGATCCTCTTCTTCATCCAACTCTATATCTGTATCATTAGGTTCAAAATCGATGTTGAAAGAATTGGCCAGATCAACATCGTCATCAATGTCATTTTCAATCATAATATGATCATCAATATCATCATCGAGAACATAATTTTCATCTACATCTAGTTGAACTTCTTCGACTTATTTGTCTGAAATTACATCTACCTCATGTTCCTCTGCAAATTCTTATTCTTCAATATCATCTTCTTTTGGTACATTATACTTTACAGACCTTCCTTTTGGATCATATCTAACAACGTACAACCAACCTACTTTACTTGGAACCTCTGAATAAAAGACTTGTTCACATTTTCTTGGAAGAACATAAGTTTCTTTATTGGGCTCAAATGTCCTTGTATTAACCATGGTAAATCCATTGGCATGCTCAATAATAGTTCTTTTGGGATCACGTTCATTCATTCGCAACCTGTACCATTTGACATCGAATAGAACTAACTTGAAGGAAGTAAAGTCACACTCAATTGTATCATTCAAATACCCATAATATCTATTTTTGGATATTGTTGGATGCCTATCACTTCTAGAGGAAACATTAGTGATTTAAAAGACTGCAGTTATCCCACTATCAGAGATTTTCTTCTTGTCATCCAACTTTTTGATGTGAAATTTACAGCCATTTCACCACATATCCTTGTAGTGTTTCAACTATAATATGCCCAAAACATAAAAAATGCATTGTCGATGAATAAGCATATTTAGAGTACTTAGTAAAAATTTATAAAAAAAACACACCATGACCTAGATTAATATAATAAAAAATAACTAAAACATGATGTGGGTAAATTATATATATGCTTACTTGTTTATCTTTTAAACCATATGCAAAATCGATTTCCCTCTGAATAAGATTGGTATCTTGATTATGATGAGCTTCTTTAAGAAATGTAGCCACCCCTTCCCATGATAACCTACAATTAAATTGTATATTACATCGATCTATCCATAACTTCATCCAATCAAAATTGTTTGCGATGAATAAATGTAGTGAATCACACTCTCAACCAACTATATGAAAAAATAATAAAAATTACTAACAATAATAAAGATTAATAATTGATGGAAGAATAAAATTTAATTAATAAGCACAATAAAGATAAAAATTAATAATGCTAAGTATTATAGATCTCAGCTACCATCTAATAATTACCTTTCACTTTCCTCATTCTACCTTTCCCGACCAAGACCTCCCTTTCAAATTTGTTGATGGAGTTGGAATCCAAAATTCAAGGCATCTTCATTCATGTTGCTAATTTAGGAAGACACTGACTAATATACACCAAGGATTGATATACCATATATCCCTCCACTATAGAACCCTTGGGACGTGTTCTTTGTCTAACAAAATCCTTCAATGACTTCAAGTTCCTCTCCACCATCCACATTGAACTTGTGTGTACAGGTCCACACATTTCAATCTCCTCAACTTGGTGTATGAGGTAACGTTCTTGAGCATTGAAAAATGTCGAAGGTAGATACTTATGCATTTCACACATTAGCCAAGGAATTTCTTTCCTCTAATATTTTATATCTTCTTTTTGGATTTCTTTATATAACAACCACCTACACATGATTATACAAGAAAATCATACATTTCAACAACAAATTATATACATTAATTAAATTAAAACATTACATGACGAAACGTTTTGCGACAAACTTTTTGCTAACCTCATGTATTTTCCAAGATCATATATAACTTATTTTATGTTGTTGTCAAAGCTATCAGAGAGATATAGAGGTAGAACATACTGTAATTACAAAAAAAGAATCGTTGTTTTTTTTTAAGACAAAACAAAATTAAAATACTAAAAACAAGTATTACCAAAATAGAAATCTACATACCAAAATAATTACCTTAATGAAGGTATGCCAGTCGTGAGTTTTTACCTCACCAAAGTCACCTTTCTTTGTTAATATATTGTTTATGTTTAAAAAGAATCATGTGGGAAATTTAATTTTCCGAAATGCCTCTTTTACAACATTGCTTTCCTGCTCCGTAAATAAGCATGGAAGAGGATTTCGGTCTCCGACATTTCTATTTGAATCAATCAAATTGTGAATTGCATGATTGGCTTCTTGAATGTCACTACAAATTTTGACAATTTTTCCATTGTCATTCCTTCCATCTAAGATTTTCCACAACGTTTCGGTTACATTCTTCCTGATATGCATTGTATTGTAGGTTCTCATAGTAGGGAAACCTATTGAATTGTACGGGGTAATTTTTCATTCCTCGTGGAAGCTGCCCATCAATGCCTTGACGACCTTTATGAAACATAATTTAATTAATTATACAACAATAATTGTTAGATACGGTGAACATAATTCAATACAAATAAGTATTGTAAAACATTTTGTGTGATACATAGTAGAATTTCTTACCTTGATAATTTCAATTATATGCCATCTTCCATAGGTGAGGTGTCATTCTTCGTGGTTTTATTGCAGTCTCTTCTTTCCCATTGAAAATATGTTTTTCTATAGTTTGATACCTATGGTTCTTAGGCAGGAAGTTCCTATACTCATCAAACACCTCCTTTCATAAACTTCTTGAACGATGAGATTTCATCTTAGGACCATAAACTGGACATGCAAATTTACCCTTCGTTTGAAGACCTGCAGGATATGGATTAATAATGTGACTCGTAATATTAGTTATATAACAAGGAATTAATATTAGAAACATGCATAATATTTTCATAAAATTATATACTATTAAAGTGCATTAGTGTGACATTACATACCACAAAAAATTGTTAGCCCTGGGGCATCATGAATTGCCCATACAAGTATTCCATGGAATTGAAATTGTTTTTTCCCAGTTTGTCTAGAGATGTCATACATAGTGATTCTAGCCCATAACTTTAGTAGCTCGTCGACAAGAGGCTCAATATATACATTCATATATTTCACTTGGTACTTACCTAATTGGTTGAAAGTACATGCAATCAATGCCTTGTTTATGTATAATAAATAATGCAATAATAATGAATAAGAGTACAAATGAAATGGCGTTACGTTCAAACAAATATTGTAAACAACTACCTGGAACAATCATTTCCAACATTGTGTGCTCCCTCTTTATTGACATCCAAGGAGGAAGGTTATTATTTATAAAAAAAAACATGCCACACTGAGTAAATAGACCTAAGCTCACCAAATGGATTGACACTACCAACTGCAAATGAAAGCCTAACATTACAAGGTTCTTCTTTAAAAACCGGCCATCTTTCTTCGATGTACCTAAATGCAAAATCATTTGCAGGCATTCAAAGAACACCATATTCACTTCCTTATCATGCATGGTAATCCATAAACTATGCTATGATTTCATACCTGAACCATCGCTACAAACGTGGAATTATCATAATATGACAAAGAACCTTGTGAGGCAACTTTTTTGTTACTTTATCGATTTGATATCTATTGATTTGGCATTGCAGGCATTTCATTTCCGATGCATATTGTCCATAATATATAATATGATAATTAGGACATGCAGCAATAGCATGATACTCCATTCCAATATCTTTCATAATGGCAGATAACTCTCGGTATGTGAGAGGTAAATTATTTGATGGTGGTAAGAAAAAATCACCTAACAATTTACAACCTAAAAGATTAACTAGTTAATGTAAATAATAGTAATAAAAAATATCGCATATTTAATATATTACACATTAATTGACACTAAAAAAAGAGAAAAAGAATTTTGTCCTTTACATAAATGTGACGAAATATATCGTTATGTACCTTAATATATTTGTGAGACAAGTGTTTGACAAACCATTCAATACCTTCAAGTTCACCAACAACATTATAGTTGAGAGAACATTTGTTCTTGATCCTTCATAAAGGGGTTGTTGTGCCTTCTCTAGCAAAGGTATATCAAGAATATTATCAAATTTTTCATCCTCATCGATAGGAGCAAAGATGTCCTGGATCAATCTATTTGTCCCATCATCTTTCTCAACAATATTATTGGTGTCATCTTCTAATTCCATAGAATTAACTTGATCATGATGATCTTCAATATCCATATGACCATCTTCCTCGACCCGTACAAAAATATTTCTACTACTAATAGGAACTGCATATTCCTCCGACGACAGACACCTAAGAGGATTTACCTTTATGATTACAAAAATTAATCAATAAAATTAGTGTATATAACAAATATTAAAACAAAAGAAAATTTTAAAAATATTACAGCCAATACAAATAGTACAATATTTAATAATATTGAATAACATACAATGGGACGATATGAGAACCCCCCTTTCAACGTGCCCATATTTTGAACAATGTGTCTTAACTGTTTTAAATAGAAATTCTCTTTTGTTAAAACCCCTGCATTTATTACAAGGGCATTCAAGTTTTGCATTTTGCCTTGCCTCCAATGTCGCCTTTAACCTAGCAATCATCCTTTTGTTTTCTTCATGATGTGTAATGTTGTTATTATTATTTGGCATTGGGTTTTCCTATTACAACAAAAACCTTTGTAGATGCAATACTAGTACAATATACCATTTTTTTCTTACAGTACAAATGTCGTCGAATATTGACCCCATTTGTACGTCTAGAGTTAATCAAGCCATTGTTTTACTAAATTTTTATAAGAGTACTAGTCAACAATTACTCGAGAGATAAAAATTACCCATAAAAATATATACATTTTTACCACATAAGCTTCAAAGCTTCATTATAAGAAAGTAAGTAAATCATTAAACAATTATAAAAGAGAACTAGGTCATATAAGAAATTAAGTAGACATGTCCATACCTATTTCCTAGAGAAATTAAACTTTTGTTCCCACAAAAATTAGTTGGTCAGTTATGTCATGAGTATTTAAAACGAGACAAAGAGATATTAAAAAAAATCGATTAAACCTTCATATTATGTCCAAAATCCGAGCTGTATAAATCAAGAATTTGATGTGAAACAAGGCGCGGGTCATAGAAAAGAGACTATTACATGTGTTGAATAATGAACAGACGATTAAGCTTTTATAGATGTCGCAACTACCACTAAATTTTTGAAATCCCTAGCTTTCGTCGCACATCCAATGATAGTCAACTGAGTCAAACCTGACGAAGTAAATGACTGTTAATCACTTTCAAACGATTATTTGGTTTTTTAAAGACCCACAAATTTTGTTGGGATATCGACGAGCGTTCAAACTTCTGACGATATTTGAGGACGCAAAATATGACTAGTCAAAGTGATATTTCTTTTGTATATCGACAAACGTGTGCATTTTAGTCGGCATATGGACGAAAGTTTGCATTATCGTCACTAGACATATGCATGTTTGAACTCTCTTCTATGTATCGACGGAATATCAAATTTTCGTCGTTATTGTGACAACCATACCTTGCTGACAATAAGTGTAAATTTTGTCAAAATATGGCTCCCTAACGTCGTTATAGCAATGTATTCAGAAGGGTCGTCAGAAGTAATACGAACGTCCAAGAGCATGAAAAAATGATTGAAAGAGTAGTAATTTGCGACAGTATGATTAATTTAACTCATATCGTCGTAATATTTTGTCGAATTTTGATCCCATATGTATTAGTGTTTGGTGATATATTTTTGTGAATGAGTATAGTTGACATCTCTTTCTCTTCAAAGATAACCTACAACCATTCTAGCCACTTTGTGTTCTACAATATTCTATTGTTTTATTCATAATAGAAGTTGGTTTTCACTATGTTGTTGTAATCTCTGTTATATTTGTGTGTGTTTCATTTTGTTCTCAATATAATATATATCAATTAAGGGTTTTGCAAAACCTATCAACATATCAAAAATGTTTTTTGGGGGGAAAGAATTAAGAAATATATTCTAAAATTTGTAAGAGAATGCTAGGTGTGCCAAAGAAATCAAGGATAGATAGTCAAGGGTCTAGGGCTACTTCATCCATTACATATACCTAATCAAATATGGAAATACATATCAATATACTTCATTACTAGTTTATCAAAATCACAAGGTAAGATACCATCTTTGTGGTCATGGATAGACTAAAAAAATATGCATTTTTTATTGAATTCAAAGTACATATACTAAAAGTAAATTGGATGAATTTTTCATGGAGGACATGCATAGACTTCATGGATTTCCTAAAGTAATAATCACATGATAAAGATCCAAAATTCATGGCAAATTTTTTGAAAGAGTTGTGGAAGATGAGTGGGACAACACTAGCTATGAGTTCGACATATATCATCCACAAACAAATGGTCAAACAAAATGTTGAGAGGGTTATCTACATTGCTATAGTTCAGACAAGAAACATCAATGGGTTCAGTAGCTTCCTCTAGCAAAATGGTAGTATAATACCACTTATCACACATCTACTAAGATGTACCATTTGAAGCTATGTATGGGTCTTTGAATCCTAGTATCACATAATTTTTGTAGGACCATTGATCTAGGTGGATATCGGTGGCCACCCACCTCTTCCAGCTAGCTCACATACAACTTTCATCTTGGCAGTTACAATTTTAATTTTGGAATTTTTTTTACAGTTTTTCGAGTCCCAAACTTCTGGGGCCATTTTGAGGCCCTAAAAGACATTATTTTGGACTTTTGGGGGGAAAGGGGTCGCCTTAAGCATCCCCTAACCCTTGATGGAAGTTGTACTTCTTAGATAGACCTTTTCAATGAGGTATTGAACGCCTAAAACAAAGATCTTATGCAAAAGTTACGACCCCGGGAAGTTGATGTACCAACTTACCCCTTCAGGGCCCACATGACTTTTGGCGCTTCATCTCCTAGGGTTAGGTTTTTTTATGTCTAGGGTTTTCTTATTACTTATGGATACTAAAAATGCCCAGAGGCCTCATTGTAATGTGTTCATATGAATGCGCATAGCCACCACATCTCTTTTCAGAGATTAACTACCACCATTCGAACAAGATTGTTTTCATTATGCATTTTACAGTTTCAACAGATTTCTTTATTGAATAGAAGTTAAGTTCCAATGTATCTATGTTATTGTTCTATGTATATCTATGTTAATGTTATATATCTATGTTTCATTTCATTCCACTAATAAATCCAGATCAACCATTCCAAAGTACATGCAGTAGACTCAAATGTGGAAAAGACTATTTTTTTTCAAAATTATTGAAGAAAACCTTCAAATGGTGTTGAACAGGATGAAGTTTCAAATAGATCAACACCGAAGTGAAATACAAATTGAGGAGGATGATTAAGTATTTTTGAGACTACAACCTTATAAGCAATCTTCTCTCAAACAAAAGAATAATAAAAACTAGCTCCAAAATTTTATGGATCCTACAAGATTCTTTGCAAGATTGGAGAAGKGGATTATGAGTTATATTTGCCTTATCATCGTATTCATAAGGTTTTTCATGTTTATTTCCTAAAATAGGTTTTGGGACAAAATATACTASTACAAAAATTTCCAAAATTAGATGAGAAAGGGAAGTTGATTCTTGAACCAAACAAATTTATAGATCAACATTCTTTATCTCTTCAAAATAGAAMCATTATGGAGTACCTAATCAGGTGGAAGAATATGCCTCCAAAAGAAGGTACATGGGAAAATGAGCAATTCATGAAGAAATGCCATCAATTACAAGATTTGAGGAAAAATCGTTTTTAAAGAGGGGGGGYTATGTTAAGGTCCTGACTCTAATTCATTATCAATATATTAGTYATGGTTAAGATGACTTAGTTATAGGTCACATCATGTTCACTTTATATCCTAATTATAGTAGAAGGGATTCATTTGTATAGGAATCTCRTCTTATGCATTGGATATATTGTAAAAGGAGGTTGTCCCCTCAAAGTGACTTCTTATTSATTGACTCTTTATCATTCTAAGGGTACAAAGTTACTTCTTTTGTTTATGTGTATGTTATTTASGGAATTTAGTGTTGATGTTTTGGTAGTTGCGGGAGGTATTTTCCTCCTGGAAAACTTTTCTTAGAGAAGAAGAAGATTCCAAGAAGTCAAAGGAATATTGTTAAACAGTTGAAGAACACACCAAAAAATAATAAAGTGAAATAAAGACCACAGAAGAGAAGTCAGCCCACAGGAAATAAAAATAAAGTGGAAATATAATTTCCAGGAAGAGAAGTCGGCCCACAGAAATAATAAAGTAAATTTGAAGACCCGGAATAAGAATTTGACTCTAGAAAGGTGCCCATATTAGTATAAAAAAAAGTATGGGTAATTTCATTTGTACAGTCAAACAATTCTCTTTCTACAATGTGCACTAGGAAGTTCTAGCAGTTTCGTTATTTCTGATCTCTAGTTCTCTTGGAGAGTGCACCCCACTTGGGGAAGGATATTCTTGGTGGCTCTTGGTAGTTTCTTTTGTGCGCTACCTCTGGAGGAGTTTCACTAAGGTTATGTGTACTGCCTAGTTGCTTTGTGCCAATTGTAGTTGCATTTGCAGTTGTAGCTACAGTTGCAGTTGTTGTTACCAGTTAGTTGTGCCAATTTTGTGGTCTGCTATCTTGCACTAGTTCTGTGGTGACTTAGTTGTCTACCCTCGCTAGGGTTTGACAAGAAGAAGAGATAAGTATTTGATTCTTTATTGTTGATTTTCTCTTGTGATTAGAGCATGTTCATGGTTGTATTGGAATATTCTCTCTACGAAAAGTTATGCTTTCTTGTGCTTGTTTATTTTTTGCTTATATATATATTTCAGTATATGATTATTGAATGTTAAAAGAAGATAAAAATTATATGGTAAATCTAATGTTAATGAAACTAATGAAAATCTAACATGGTATCAGAGTAGGTTTCCTTCAGAACAGTCTAACCCCGCTGGAAGGAAGATCATGAGATTTGCCACATGCAATTTGTCACTGCAAAATTTTCTTTGTCAAGCTTGTTGATCACTTGTTATAAAGTCGATTGGGAAAAACTCCACCACTGATCAACTCTCCCTACTCTAGCGCACCTATTGCATTTCTCATATTGCCTTTCCGTCAAAATTGAATTTTTAGGGTTTTATGCATGTTGACATTTTCCTAGACATTGAACCTTATGATTCATATTTCTAATTTTTTCTTATTGATGTAATGTCTCAGATTAGAAGATGAAGTTGGATGGTGTACTTGTATATAAGATGATGGTGTTTTCAGGAGATGTACACTTGGAAAAAGGACATTTATCCAAGAAGTGACAATAGATCCAAGGGTATATTAGATCTAGTGCACTTAAAGGAAGGCCAAGGGTTGGAGGCAGCAATGACGATGTTTCCTACAATATAGAACAACTCAAATGGGACAACAAAAACTAAACTCTAGGTTTGCATATCAGGTTTGATATTTTATACTGTTACAAACTAAGTAAGTGTTGTAACTAGAATAGTAGTCTTTAGAGTTCTATTATTGCTATTGCTATCAAATGTTTAGTAACACTTGAATATTGTTGGTATGATGATCATTAAGTAAAATTGCATTGTTCAGTATTAATGATGCACTTGTTTAAAAGATAAATTGATCTCCTCTAGGAGATGTTCTTGGTTGTTGACCTTGTTCCAGACAAGTTATCTTGTAAATTAGATGGAGGTTACCATGGATATGGTATTGTTCTTGTTTCTTGTTTTGGGCAGGTTACCATGGAGGAATGATTGATCACAACACTAGAAGAGTGTTGAGAGTGTTGTTATTATTTATTGTTATTGTATTGGCTATTGTTCCAGGCATGTCACAAGTGATAGCTCTAAGAAGGATCTATTGTGATGATTTTTCTCATTCTTGTCTTCATTATTGTTCTTATTATAAGAGTATTTTTCTTGTTTGTTGTTTTCCCTCGTTGTTTCTCTTGTTCCGAACAGGTCATAGGTGATAGCTTTGAGAGGGAGATATAATGGTGATTGCAGGAGGAAACATATTGGATGGTCTCTAGCTGAGACATGGAGTAGACTATCCAGACATAGAGTTGTGTACATGACCATACACATCCATGTAATGAAGGAGAAGAGAACAAAGTCAAAACCTTCTGACAAGAAGGGTACTTTCGCAGGATACATAGTATCTCATATGGATATTGATTGTAATGAATAGAAGGCTATGAATATGACTGTACAAGATCCCTCTAGTTCATTTGATCACTCTTCAAATCATCAGGAAGAGTCAATAGAGCTAGAAGGGCCTACCCAGAATCGTTGCAGTGACCAGAAAAAGACCAACATGGTCTCGTGATACTTTGCAGGATGCAAAGGGGATGCAAATGTATGGCAATGATGATCCATATCATGAGGAGGAGCATATGGCTCCACCAGTGGTGAGGCAAGTAGCCCCACCAAGTACCAACTCAAAAGGATCTAGAGTTCAAAGGGAGTCATCCCTCAGGATTTAGTAGGGAGGAGTAACCTCCCTAGGATAGTTCATAGGAGATCAGATTCGAAGGGAGTCAATATTTAGAGGGAGCATGTAGACTTAGAGTGAGCCTGATCTCAGAGAGAGTCAGTGGCTTAGATACTTTCATTCAGAAAGTATTCCTCCTCAAATTTAGATGGGAGAGAGAGAGACGTCTTCCAAGACTAACAGACAAGTACCATGAGTTGAGGAGGCTAGATTGAATCTTCAGAGGCTTCGAGGAGATATGAGACCTCCTAAAAGGATTCCCTTGTTTCAATGACAGAGGAGGAAGCCACTCAGAATGACTGGGATATGGATTTTTCCTCAGTTCCAAAGAGACCAAGATACCACACAAGTTTTCCAGCTATGTGGCATTGATGAGGAAGATCATTGATTCATAATATTCCACTTTTGAGGAAGTTTCTAAGCAACAAGTGTAGAAGGATGCCATGATGGAAGAGTATCAATCCATCATGAAGAATGACATGTGGAAAATGGTTCAAAGAAGTCAATGGTGACTTCCAAGTTGATCTACAAGATCAAGCATGTTGCAAATGGTAGCATAAAGATGTACAAAGCTTGATTTGTGGCCAGAGGATTCTCCCAACAAGAGGGAGAATATTATGATGAGACACTTTCTCCAGTAGCGTGAAAGAAGTGTACATAGAGTATCCACAAAGATACATGAGAAGGATTCTCGTGTCTGTAGATTGAAGGAAGCTTTGTACAAGCTTAAGCAGGCACCCAGGGCATGATATGCCAGATCATATGGTTATTTGATGAGCTTGGGGATGGTTTCTCATTGATCCTATATGTGAATGACCTATTTATTACATGGGATGAGAAGCTCACAGATGGGTGCAAGAGGGAACTCACTTCGGATTTCAAAATGAAGGATCTAGATTTGATGGGATTAGAGGAGTGAAAGAGATGAGATTTTCCTTAGCCAAGGAAAATATACAGTTGAGATCCTGCAAAGAATCAGGATGATGGACTACAAGTCCATGGCCACACCTATGATGACAAACCTTAATCTCTTGAGCGATTCATCTTCAGATTTTGTGGATCCCACGATGTACATATAGTTGATCAGATCCTTGATGTACCTGGTTAACACCAGGTCGGACATATGTTTTGTAGTGAGCATTTTGAGTCAATACATGGTTGAGCCTAGACATGTACATTAGATAGTTGTGAAACATGTGTTGAGGTACCTATGTGGTACGATTGGATATGGATCGAGATATGTCTCGGATGGATAAATGAAGTTGCAGGGTTTTACAGACTCTGACTGGGCAGGGAGTGCAGTGGACCGGAAAAACACCTAAGGGTGTTGCTTCAGTTTGGGATTAGGCATGATCTCATGGTTGATAAGGAAGTAGAAATCGGTGTCACTTAGTACAACAAAGAAAAAGTATATTGTAGCTAATGTTACAAGTCATGAAACAATGTGAATCCAAAAGTTTCTTGCAGGGTTATTTGATCTAGAGTTGGAACCAAATTTGATACATTGTGACAATCAAAGTTGTGTGAAGTTGTCAAAGAATCATGTGTCTCATGACAAGTCAAATCATATAGATATCAAATACCACTGCATTCGATACATGGTGCAGAGAGGAGTTGTGGAACTCTATTACATATCCATTGATGAGAATATAACAAACATTCTCACCAAGCCTCTATCTAGAGTGAAGTATGAGTACTTCAAAGACAAGCTTGGCGTGATGTAGGATGTCTACCCTTGTTGAGAGGGAGGCTTGATATTTCTCCTCCAGCCAGCTTTCCCCTCTCACCAAGGGTTTCCCAAATAAGTCATGTGAGGTGGCTGAGGGAATAATGTATAGCCAGGTATAGGTTTTGCCTACGCCATGCAAGGTGGTTAGGTATGAATAAGATCTGTATCAATCCTTTCCTACACCATGCAAGGTGTCTAGGTGTGAATAAGACTTGCAACATAGCCTTTCCTACGCCATGTGAGGTGGTTAGGTGTGAATGGGGCTATGGTCGTAGTCTTGCCTACACCATGTGAGGTGGTTAGTTGTGAATAAGACTAATGGGAGAGGAGAAACATCACATCCCAGTACAAGTCTTTCATATGTGATGTGAGGTGGTTAGGTGTGAATAATACTTGTGGCGGGTATTTTTTATGCCATGAGAGGTGGCTGGGTGCAATAAGACTTGGAGCATGGTCTTTGACCATGGGATATCCTTGCCTAAGCCATGTGATGTGGCTAGGTGTGAATGGGGCTATGGAGGCATTCTTTCCCATACCATGCAAGGTGGATGGGTGTGAATAAGACTACAAGAAAAGAAGAAGGAAAATCACAGCACAGTTAGGAGGAATATGGCAGTAGTTGTGTACTACTGGACAATATGGGTAGTTGTGTGCTACTGAATTATTGCAGCATAGTCTTGGAGACTGTGATGGATGATTTGATCTACCGATGATATGGTAGTATTTGTGTGCTACTAGTTGATTGGAGAGTAGTCAGTGGACTACTAGATGAAGACATCGTGGAAAGATATCTCCTTAGCTAAGATGGAGTTTTGATGTTTTGGTAGTTGTGGGAGGTATTTTCCTCATGGAAAAATTTTCTTAGAGAAGAAGAAGATTCCAAGAAGTCAAAGGAATACCATTGAACAGTTGAAGAACACCCCGAAAAAGAATAAATTGAAATAGAAGACCACAGAAGAGAAGATGACCCACAAGAAATATTAATAAAGTGGAAATATAATTTTCAGGAAGAGAAGTTGGCCCACATAAATAATAAAGTAAATTTGAAGACCTATAATAAGAATTCATCCCCAGAAAGGTGCCCAGATTAGTACAAATACAAGGATGGTTTAGTTCATTTGTACAGTTAGAAAATTCTCCTTCTATAGTGCGCACTACGTAGTTGCAGTTGTTTTGTTATTTGTGATTTATGGTTCTCTTTGAGAGTGTTCCCTCTTGGGGAAGGATATTCTTTGTGTTTCTTGGTGGTTTCTCTTGTGCGTTACCTCTAGAGGATTTGCGCTAAGGTTGTGTGGTGTTTCCCTGTTGCTTCATTCCAGTTGCAATTGCAGTCAAAGTTGCAGTTGCAGTTACAGTTGCAATTGGTGTTACTAGTTTCCAGTTGTGGTGACTCGGTTGTCTACCCTTTCTAGGGTTTGAAAAGAAAAAGAGATAATTATTTGGTTCTTTATTTTTTATTTTATCTTGTGATTAGAGCATTTTCATGGTTGTATCAGAATATTCTCTCTAAGAAAAGTTGGTTGGGTTTTTCCCCCAAGTTTGGGTTTTTCCCCCAAGTTTGGGTTTTTCCCACGATAAATCTTTGTGTCTTCTTGTGCTTGTTTATATGTTACTTATATATATTTCAGTATATTGTTATTGAATGTTAAAAGAAGATAAAAATGCTATGGTAAATATAATGTTAACGAAACTAATGAAAATCTAACATTTGGTTCATAACAATACCTCACAATTTTTAGATTTCAACAACAAAATAATTTGATTACATTGATGACATGGAAGTGGAAGAGGATGCATATTAGATAACACTAAGTATATCTTAGTGCACTTGGATTATAATTTCCAAAACAATGAGTGGGATCTCTATACAAAGACATCTTAGCCTTAGCTATTATAGCAGCTTGTACACTTTTGCATGTTTCTCTCACAATGTTACCCCTTGAGAATATCATGAATGGATTAGAATATGCAACTGAACTTGTTCTTACTCTACCAAGAAAATGATAAGAAAACAAAGTCTCAATCTAGGGAATGACTTTGTTGCAATAGAAAAGTATTGCATTGGATTTCTTCGATAAACACTCACTCTTTTCACCTTCAACTCCCCTAATTGCATGACCTGATAAAAGACTATCAGATCCTCAAATATACCAACTCCATGGGATGGCTTCACAATGTTCTAGGAGGCAAGGAGTTAAGTTCGATACCAAAGGACTACTTTGATAATGTTGTGTTCCATGTGTTAATAGTCCTGTAGTCCCTGTATGTTATGCAAATGAGATGTAACTAAGTTAAGCTTGCAGAAAAAAAAATAGTAATTACAACTAAAGAAAAATGTTATTGTAGTGATTTCTAAAGGACTGAAAAAGGTTGGTCCCAACAATTACCAAGTCAGGATCATGCTATCTTAGTGAAGAACCAAGATTGGCTTAGATCTAACAAAAAAATTGTCTCTCAAGATTACCACTATGAAAACAATTTGTATTAAAACTAGATAAAGAAATATACATGAAATTTGTATCTCCAAACTAAAAACCTTTTATTATCTTCATTTTGAATCTTGATTCACTCTTTTAGCCACAACAACATCCTCCTTGGCTAACCCATTTTTTTTTTGCGCAGCCTTGTAGAAGGTGTTCATGGTGTGAATGAGCCTAGCCCCATCATTTCTCTGCACAATCTTGTAGAAGGCATTCTCGATGTGAATGAACTTGGCCTGCCTATTGACATCCTTCTCAAATAACCCATTATTTCACTCAACACAAATATGAACTTGGCCTGCCTAACATCTTCCTGCTCGGTTAACCCATTATTTCCCTCCACACGAATATGAAAATCCCGACAAATCTCTGAGGCTGGGAAGAAACCAACTAAGAGGGATAATATCCCCATCCAATACAACACTTAGGAAGCTTGAGTGAGTGGATTCAAACATCAATCATGTAATAACGACCATTCCTAAGGACATGGGAAGCCTAAACAAAGTTGAAAAAACTCATAGATATGAACATTGGAAGCTTCAATGGTAATCTCTTATTCGGTTTGATTACATAATCTGTCGGATCTATCAACACTCTTTTCTCCTTCAACTCCCCTAACTTCATGACTTTGATCTCTCTGGGAACAATCTCCAAGGCCCAATTCCACAATCATTCAAGATGTTTCAATGACTGGGTGCTCTGAAGATTGCAAGAAACACCATCTATGTTTTTTACCCATCTTTCTAGATTTGGGCACTATTCAAGTTTGAGTCACATGAAATGTCATGATTAATCTCGTTGGTTGTTGAATAGTGAATAATTACATGAAAATCATATTTGTTGAAGAAATACTTTGTGGGTGTGCTCCACCTTCACATTCGTTGCTTCATTTTTCTTATTGTGCCCATGTCCACTCCCATTCCAAACAAAACAACAATTTATTTCTTACACATAAATAGTCACAACACAAAGTTTAAAAAAGCACACACATGTAGAAACAAAATAGCAAAGAGTTAAGAAGAAAAACACAACAAAAAAAAATCCAAAAACAAAAACAAAAACAACAAATAGCATGGCCATGTTGAAAAAATAAATAAATACAATAAACAAAAATAACCAATAATACAATGGATTCTAGAATGATAACAAGGAAAAATGATTGAATATAGTGACCTCTGAATCATTGGATTCATTTTCCCCTCTCTCGATACTTGTCTGGTGTAAAAACTAGACCTAAATTCTTCGCTCTTCTTCTCAATATTGCACACATGTCCATAGTTATGCATTTTATTCAAATTATTCCACTTCTTTTTACGCATTTCACTTTATTTTCAATCTATTGTTTTTTGTTTTTTACTTACCTTTTTTTTCCTTCTCATATGTTTAAATCTTTTTCTTTTTCATTTTTTATCTCTTTTTTTATATATCTTGATTTTATATTTTTCACTTTTCTTTAACAGGTATATTTAAGATGATTCATGTATTTTAATAATATAGGATAAAGGGGGTTTCATTATGAGGGTTTTGATGCGAAGAGAAATGTGACCTAGGGTTTTTTGAATAAACTTGATCCCAAATATCGTCGGTGCCATTGCAATGTGTGTGAGCTAGTCTAGGCGTCGCCATGAAGCTTGGAATTGAGGGGGAATGAACCCCCTCCTATTGCAATGTCATCGTCAGTGGAACGAGTCCCATTTCAAAGGAAGCAAGCGGATTGTGTCCCACCTTCAAACAATCGTCGCCATCTCAAGGGAACAATCTGTAAGCATAATCAAGCAAGGGGAAATCAGTTGAGATGGAGCCTAAACCATCCTATCCAAATGTGGCTCGGACTTGGTATTCGGGGGAATGCCTCCCACGGGACCAAATAGTGTCGAGATATGATATCCGATCAAAACGTATGAGGGAGCATACACAATACATGAAATATCATGCACTCATTGGTATTTTTTTGGGCTTATGGACTTTAGAGCGAGATCTAGTTTAATGGATCAATGCTTGGTGGAAGCCCAAAGGTCATATTGATCTTTAGATAGGATCTAATGGTTTCTTCACCATGATCTTCCATCACCTAGAACATTGAGACCAGGATTTGAAAACGGGCATTATTTTTTCAATTCAACTGGGTTATACCTAATATTCTAGACTAAATGCTTCGGTCCAAAAAAGGAAGACTTCACCCATGCCCTTGTTTGGATCTGGATCTACTTGCTTCCTCGAGAGTTTTGGCTAGAATAAATATTACAGGGGATTGGAAATATGTTGTGTATCTATCTCAATTCAGTTCAAATCGTCAGGGAAAGACACTAAACTTCATACGTGTGGATCTGTGTCTACATGGACATTTTCAAGCCTCTTATGGGTTCTATATGTCTAGAACATAAAGATATAAACTGGATCCAAACAATAGAATATAAGCACATCCCATTTTTTTGTCAGAAATGTCGTGAACACAAACATCTCTTCAAGGATTTCCCACTCAATGTGCCACCTAAAATGGGGACCACAACAGTTGAAAAAAACAAGGATGGATTCACTCAAGTGTCAGGGAAAAGAAGGCAAGGCCCTAAAAAAACTAGTCAATATTCAAGCCAAATCACATTCCACTAGCAAATCTTTTGAAATCTTGAATCAAACTCAGGAAAATCAGGAGATGAAAGGGATCTACCTCGATCCCCCCAATGTGCAGGATAAAGAGGTGATCCAACCAATCCATGTCCCTATTACCGAGAAAATTTCACTGGCCTCTGATCTGGACCCAATGGTGGGAGAGAAAGTTGTAGAAGAAGGAGGAGACATGGATATCGAACTGGTTGAGCAAGAACTAGCAAGAATAGACCCAGTAAGTCCCAAAGAAGCCTATCGTAAAAATGAATTGTTATCCCTTCCTCATGATTAGCTTCGAAAAGTCCATAAGGTCTACTTAGATTCTGCAATAGGAGCAACCTCCAGATCTGGCCTAGGGATGGGCATTCAAAGGGATCTTCTAAAGGACTCTCGCAAGCAGTCAAGAGAGGAAAAAAGGCGAGGTAGAAAAATCAACCCAACAATTGATTTGGGATGTAGGAAATTTTATGGTCAACTCGGGTTAGGTCCAGCTAATCACTGAGATTTTTCATCCCATCTCCTCTCAACCTTCCTCCTGAAGCTCATTTCATGGAATATACGGGACCTCAATGGAAGGAGAAAACAAAGGCTCCTTCGAAACTATATTATAGCAAAAAATCATGATATTCCATTCCTCCAAGAAACAAAATGTGTTAGCACTTAAGCTGATATTTCTTAGCTAAGTGTTGTAGAAAATGTTAGTTTGTCAATATCAACTCTCGTGGCTCTGAGGGAGGCTTGGCCATCCTTTGGAACCTGAAAACAGTCATCTTGGATAACTTCTTAACAACCAAATGGACTATCTCATCTAAGTATAGGGCCATTGGATTTGACTAGGAAGGGTTTCTCACCAATGTCTATGGACCACAATACTTTATTGAAAAAACCCTCTTCTTGGAAATTAGTGGCACTATCATTCAGGATAATAGATGGATCATGGGAGGTGAATTCAATATCATTCTCTCCCTTGCATAAAAGTGAGGGGGCATCCGTAGGCTGGAAGGAGATAGTGAGGGATTCCATAATCTTATTAACAATCTAAGGTTAGTAGACCTTGAAAATATCAATGGAGATTTTACTTGGACTAACAAAAGACCGAGAACCCAATAGATTGTAAGTTGCTTGGATCGTTTCCTAATTTATGAACCATTGATGCTAGATGGTCTCTTCATGGAAGCTAGTGTTTTATCTGTAGTTGGCTCTGATCACTGGCCTATTCAATTGTTGTTGGATATTGCCAGCACCCCGCATAGAAAACCATTCTGATTTGAGAAATTTTGGTTAACCCACCCTGATTTCTAGGAGAAGGCACAACAATGGTGGGAACCTACTGCCATTCCATATGGCACTCTAATGTATTAGTTTCAGTAGAAACTAAAAATTCTCAAATTGTCTCTCAAAGAATGGGATAAAAACATCTTTGGGAACATTTTCCAAGCACAAAAGAACCTGGAGTAAAGAATGAAAGAAATACAAAAGGAAATCATTACTCAAGGAAACACAGATCAATTGAAAGAGGAAGAGTCTCTAGTCAAGAAACAAATCGAAACACGATATGCTAAAGAAGAAACTCTTTAGAGGCAGAAATCCAAAGTCTAGTGGCTCAAAGAGGGTGATAAAAACTCCAAATTATTTCATAGATCCATGGTCCAACAAAGGAATATTAATAGGATCATCGGGCTAGAGGATGCTCAGGGACAACCGATAATGGACCATCCTAGGATAGAGTGAGAATTGGTCAACTTCTACCAGGATCTACTCACAAAATTGTGTCCAGACATATCTATGGCCATTGAAAAAATAAATCATCATATACCCTCCCTAATCGTGGAGGAACAAAATGTTTCCCTCCTTAGACCAATTAATAGGAAGAGGTGGATCAGGAAATAAAATACATGCCCCTAGGGAAATCCCTTGAGTCAGATGGGTTCACCACTGATTTATTTCAACATTGTTGGCCTCTTGTTTGAGAAGAGGTATGACAACTAGTAGACGATTCTGGCAACATTCTGAATGTGTTTCCAACCCTCAATGCTACCTTTCTTATTTGTATCCCCAAGGAGGAATGAGTCTCTCATCCAAAGCAATTCTATATGATTTCACTATCAAATGGAATCTACAAGATTATTACCAAGGTAATCGCCCTTCGCCTTAAACCCCTCCTTTCTTTTATCATTTATATTGAGCAATTGGGTTATGTAGAAGGACACCAAATAATGGATAGTGTTATCCTTTCCCATGAGGTCATTCACTTTTTGAAGTTGTTTGGCACTCCAGGCATGCTCATTAAGTTGGATTTATCAAAATCCTTTGATAAACTAAGTTGGCAATACATGCACTTGCTCCTCCTTTCCTTTGGCTTCTATGAAGCCTGGATGATTTGGATCATGACCCTCACCTCTTATGCTTTCTTTTCTATCTTAAATTTTTTTGATGACACCATGTTTATAGGTACCCCTACAGTCAGATAAGCTCATCATTTCCTCAACATCCTCAATGACTTTTGTGAAGCCTATGGAACTTCCATTAATACAGATAAATCCCATATTTTCTTTCTCTATACCCCCCGAGTTGTTTAATCCTTCATTACTCGTATCTTGGGGTTTAATGGGAGCTCCCTTCCATCCAAATACTTTGGTATCCCCCTCATTGATAATTCCCTTCGGAATGGTTCTTGGGAGGGACTAATCTCTTCCCTCAACAAGTGCCTCTCCTCCTGGAGCTTTCATTCCTTGAATCTAGCAGGTTGTTTGGTTCTTCTGAAAATTGTTTTGCAGGTTATCCCAATCTACATCTTCTCGAACTTGGTTTCCCCCCAATCAATGCTTAAAACCATCAAAAAGATCTAGAAAATTTTATGTGGCAAGGCACTAAATATGGTCGGAATGGGATTTAGTCAATTGGGAAAATATTTGCAAGCTAAAACTAGCTAGCAATTTAGGCTTGAGAGACCCAATCTTCTCAATCAAGTCATAGGTGCAAAATTCTGGTGGAGATGGCTAAAAAATCCTAGGGATCTATGGGCACAATTGTGGCACAACAAATACATGCATGGAGTGGAGGAGGCATAGATAATTCATTGGAATGAGCATAAGAATGGATCACTCATTTGGAACACTTCCTGGAAAAATCGCTCCCTACTTTAGGAGCATACATTCTAGGAAATCAAGGAAGGTAGAGACACTTTATTCCGGTCAGATCCCTGGCAACAAATGCCTCGGTTGTGTCAGTTGGACCAACTATTAGATATTCGAGCAAGCCTACATCATGACAGACATTCCTATGTCATGGACTATTGGAAACACTCTCCCTTTTCCTCCACGTGTAAAGAATGGAAAACCACCTATAGAGAGAAATGCATCGACCTGGGGCTTTGGCAAGATGAAGTGATGCTTCGTAGTATCCAAATTAAGTAGGGTCCAAACATCCTTCAATGGGGACATTCAAACAAAGGGGTCTTCTCCATCAAAGAATCCTATGTCTTGAAAGCTTAATTTCAAAAACTTCTCAAGGAGACTATTTGGCACAACATATGGAAAGCCAACTTATAGCCCAAAATTAGCACTTTCTTGTGGTTGGTATCCCATAGGTGGATCCTAACTTGGGATAATATTGAGAAGAGGGGATTCATTGGTCCATATGTGTGTCCCCTCTAACTTTAGAATGAGAAAATCGTGGAGCACTTGCTCAACCAGTATGATTATAGCTCCAATATCTTGGACCAAGTAGCTCAAATAATGTTAACTACAAACCTCCACATGGATAACTTCATAGACACAGTTGGTTGTTGGTGCTCCTCTACTTTTAAAATCCCCATGTTAAACATAATTTGGCATCTTTTTTTTGGATTCATCTTGTGGTAATTATGGAAGGAGAGGAATCATAGAATATTCCACTCCTCTCAGCAGCCTTGGCAAGTGATATGGTCCAAAATTCAAGTCAACATCTTGGAAATAGTTCGTCAACAAAAATGGTTTGTTGAAGACTGGCCTAGTAATCAAAGAGAACGCCAAAAATATGCTTCATTGGGATCTCTACCTTACACCATATCTAGATCCAACTCCTAATCACCCATCCTTTGTTCAAAGTTTTGAGAAATGGAAATGCCACCCCAACCCACCCCGTGATTCATCAAACTCAATTTTGATGGTGTTTCCAAGGGAAATCTTGGTCCAATTGGGTTTGGCATGTATTTAGGGAGGATCGGGGTAGAATTTGTCATATATTAGCTGGGAGCTTTGGACATGACACAAACAATGTTGCAGAACTTTCAGATCTCATTCAAGTAATCCAGGAAACCTACTAGCTTGACTTTCATCAATTAATCATGGAAGGGGACTCCAAGATCATTTTGGGTATGTTCTCCAAGTTACTAAATGGTTCAAAGCCGACCAATATTTCTCCTAGTTGGAGGCTCTTAAGCAACCTTGAATATCTAAAATATTTCCTGCTTCTAAATTGGACTTTAATTTCATCTCATGTTCAGCGTAATGCCAACAAAATTGTGGAAGAGTTTGCAAATGTCGAGGTTGACAAAAGGGAACAAGAGCTAGGTTGTGGCTATACTCACAAACCTAAGCAACCCTCGCTCCTAGAATGTGTGAGACTATCCATGCAGGATGACACATCCCTAGATGGGGTGTCATGTTACAGTTAATGAGGGATGATACGGTGAAAGAGCTTCTAGCCACCTAGTGGCTCCACTCTCAAGGTGGGCACATGGACTGCTCTTCATGCCACCTTCAAGGCAGACACATTAAGATTCATTGTCGGTTTACACATGTGAACATGTCCATGATTGTACTTCAAGGTACCACCAGTGAGAGAGAAACTAATTGCAGCGTTAATTTGGTTTATCTAAGCATGAAGGTTAATGGTATTGGCATGACATGCAGAATCTATGAAGTGAGGTTTAAAAATGTTGGTTCACCCATGCAACTCAACTTATTCTGACTCTGTTGGAGGTTGGAAGAAGTCTTGAACATTTCTTTGACTGATATCACTAACATTATTCCTCTCTCCATGCCACGAGTCAGGGAACGAGGTCGAGTCAAGCGAAGGAGAGGGACTCTCTGGAGGTCAGCAACATAGCATATTTTCCAGCCCCTTTTTGTTGAGAATGTGGATCAGGAAAACACTGCTTTGTCAGTTCAAGATGTTGAGAAGCGTGAAAAACTGGACCCCAGTTAGCTGGTTCATTTGCACAGCCTGATTCGGAGGATGCTTGGGTTTGGGGATGCTAGGTGGAGTGGTTGGATGAGAATAATGTGACTATTGATGAAATTATATTTCGTGGCGATCTCACTAGAGAGGTATTGGGGGAGAGCAACCTTTCCTCTTAGCCTAGACAAACGTCACTGATGGATGACCATTCTAGTGCAGCGTCCAAGGAAGTTCGCTTGACAAAGGACCATTTAAATCTCATCTTTGAGGTTTGAGTTTGTGGACCTTAGGTTCAAGGTAGATAAATTGGACAACAAGCTATCTCTTCTTCTTTCCCTTTTCTCCCACTTGGTGCTGCTCCATCACGATCCGGACATGCCAACTCAGAATGTGGCCTTCCCAGACCTACCAATTCTTCTTCCGCCATACCAAATGGACAACCTCAATGGAGGAAAGGCTCACAAACCTATCAATCATGGGCTCCCACCATAACCCTGAAGTCTTTAATTTTGGTTATATTTTGTTTCTCATATCCAGCTACTTAGTTAGAATTGTCATGAAACATTTGCAATGTCTTTTGGACCCTTATGGCACTGGTTATTTTTTCTAATGATGTCAAGTCTTGGGTTGGTTTCCATTTTTTGGCAACCCAAGCATTCAAAGACTCTGGATGTAAACTTTTTAAGCAATAGAAGGTAACACAAACTCTTACTTACAAAAAAAAAAAATAGGATAAAGGGATGATACTCTATACATATTAATAATACAAAATAAAGTTTCCAATAAGGAAAGGGGACCCTTTATAAAAAAATGTTTTAAGTGTGGTTTAGTGATTGTTGTAAAACTTTTACTGAGTCGAGAGATGCTTTGTACAATCCATTATGTGAGGGATATGTATAATTTCTTTCATTGTCAACATGAAGTTGACACATAGTTATAAAAAAATATTTCAATGTCCACCATAAATAAAATAAAATATTTCAATGTCTTATGGTTAAAACATTTTAATAGTGTGCTACTTAATATGAGGGAGATGTGTAATTCATTTTGTAGTCAACATGGAGTTGACAAGTGGCATATATATAAAGAACTGACATAAATCCATCTTAAGTTTGCAACCATGTTATGTAGTGAATCTATAATCTATTTGTACTTGATCATTTGTGCACAACTTTGTAGAAGTCTATCATACCTTATTTACATAACTTCACCAATATGTCCCATCATTAGACTCTTTATCAACCATTGGTAGGCTAGCTTCCCCTTCTCCTTCAGTTTCTTCAACTTCCATAAACCTTACACCATCTCTCCCATAATCATTGATCATTTCCGCAACTCTTCACTTCATTCTCTAACTGCACACATATTGCTTACTAACCATTAGTCCATGATTTCCACTCTCTTCAAGGATTATTTGGTTCTCCCATTTTTTCTTGCATCCTCAATGATATTTTACTCCTTCAAACCATCATCCTTTCCAACACCATTTTGACCACCCCAATAATATGGGTATTCTAAACTTCCATGTTGTATTTTTAAAATGGAAATAGTCGGTCTTCCACTAATAACATCTTAATCCAAGTGGGGATCTCATTCACAATATTTCCTACACTTCCCACCTAAAATCCTCCTCGGGTCATGGATAGGACTATAATGCTTCTACTATATACTTGAAAATGTTACCTTCTACTAATATCTTCACCTAGAATTCTACCACTCAAGTGAATAGATAGTCTAGCTACTAAAGTTAAAACAAGTTCTCAATATTTGAATCCATGGTTTTATTTTCTCTCCAAGTATACTCTAGACTCTTCTTGAGTCACTATAATCACTCATATAGACTTACTTGGAACTCAACCCATAAAATCTCATATTCATCTCTCATGTCATCTATGTATATATGATCTCTCTACAATTATTAACTAGCTTCAATCACAAAAAACCATATTTTTGTTCAATAAAATTTCCAAACCATGGATTGAATCAATATTGTAGCTATGACTTACAAATCTTCATCTCATCCTATAGGCATGGAAAATTTTAGGGGCTAAATTTCGCCTATGGGTTAATTTTGCATGTTTTTTTTTTCCAAAAAAGGATTCATTGTTAGAATATTTAGAAACTTACGAGTTAGTTAAGATCTACTTGGTCTAATGTGTCATTAGGTAAAAGTTTGTTTCTTAGTGTGTTTCTTTAGTATGCATTTGTAGTTAGGAAATCTGACGGTCACGATATGTTCCCGACATAGAGTGATTCGACGGTTCATACTCTCCTCGATCTTAATGGCCATTGATATGTGGCTTAACACATGATTGGTCCATGATCTCTATTTAAAGAGCATGGAGGGTCATTTGTCAATGATCGATTGTGAGAAAATATTTTGTAAAATCTCTCTGTAATCTTTTTCTTTTACATTAATAAACTGCTCCAAGTGGTCGTGTTGGTTGGGGTCGTGGATGTTTCCTCGTAGGGGTTTTACCACATGAAAACATCGGTGTGTTGATATATGATATGGTTATGTGAGTGGTTACTGAAGGTGTTCATCCACTTTTGGAATACCTATGTTGTCGAACATGGTATCAGAGCCTGTTTGAAGACTCGCTCTTGTTGTAGATCGAGATCGTGAAGTCGGTTGTCTCATCTCCATTTTTTGTCATTTCCATACATTTTTGGGCTGAGAGGATTGTCCCATTGCATCCGGAGTGCTTATTTCAGTCAGTAACACTTTTCGTTTCACTCGAAAAGGTTTTGTTTTTTCCAAGATACTTCCATTTCAGTGAGATCCAGAGGTATAAAGCCTGAATACGCATTTTTAAAATTTTTGCATAGTATCATTTTGGTTCTATTTAAGTTTTGTATTATTTATTTATGGGTTGCTACTCTTTTAGATCTGTGTATTTTCTTTTCCCTACGCCCTGTGTAATCTCCTCAAATCAGAAACAGATAGGAAAAGGTGCATCTTCCGGGTAAGCTAACCGGAAGCAAAAAAAAAATCTTGTGTGAAAAGATTTTTTTTTAGCACACTCTCCAAGGTCGTCTTCCACAACAACAACGCCAATTATAACATTACAATATGTTTTGCTAGACCATTTGGTTAAAAGTTGCCTTATTAAGTAAGAGGTCTTGAGTTCAAGTCTCTCTTTCGTTACTTTTTTTTAAAAAGTTCATGCTAAAATTGTAAAGTGTATTTCACTTCAAGTATAAAAGTGAATCACTATAAGTAGCTTTAATATTTTATTTTAGAGTTATTTATTTTGCATGCAACTTTTCTTTGTAAAAATGATCCCCACTTCTCTTTATAAAAGTGGGTCACTTCATAAAGCAACTTACACTACCACGTGGTCCTTTGGTTACTGTTTATGCCTTTTTTTAAAAGGGCATAACTCTCACATCCGAAGTTCGTTTTCAGTGCCGGTTTTTTTAAAACCGCACAACTTTTCGAGATCTTTCCATACAGATCATTAGTTTCAGTTTTTAAATCCATATTATCTACATATTTAATATGGATTCTATAAGTAATCTCTTTCTTACCAGCACCAACTACTTCCAATGGAAATCTCATATGGAGGATTTATTAAGAAGTAAAGGCTTGTACCAGATTATCTTGGGAAAGGAAACAGTGCCTACTGATACTGATAAGAAAGTTAAATGGGATAATAGGAATGATGAAGCATGTGGATTAATTGAAATGTCCATCTCTCCTTATTTAAGGTTCCACCTTCAATCAATTGATCAACCCAAAGAAGCTTGGGACAAGATTGAATCTGTGTTTGGTAAACACAATATTATTCAAGCACAACAATTAGAAAATCAAGTACTGAATTTAAGTCCAAATGATTTTTCTTGCATTGAAGACTATCTATCTAAGTTTAAAACACTCAGAATTTTATGTGAAGAATGTAAGATAAAGATAGAAGAAGATCATTACATCTATCTTATACTTTCTAAACTAGGTAGTGCATATTATGTGTTTGTATCTACCTTTTATGCCATGCAAGAGGCTCTAGGGGCAGCTTATAAAAAACCCAGTCTTGAGAACTTTTGTGATGCTTTGATTAGAGAGCAAGATAAGCTTGTACAAATTGGAGTGATAAACATTGCAGGTACATCCAACAAAGCCTTAGTTGTCCATCAGAAAGATAAACCCAAGAATACCAAGAAGCAACATCCTCGCCACAACAACAAGCAATATAAGGGTCCCAAACCCACTCAAACAACTTCCGCTCCTAATGGTGACAAAAGAGAAAAATATAAAAGTAAGAATACTGATAGACATTGCAACTTTTGTGATAAATATGGTCATGATCAGTACAAATGTTTCAAGAAGATGGCATCTTTAGAAGCAACGATGAAGAAGCACAACATCAGTATCGATTCTACTTCTTCTTCTTCTTCTCATGGACATGCACTTTTTGCTTCTGGTTTCTCCTTCAATACAACTTCTACTCCTTCTTCTGATGAGTGGCTTATTGATTCTGGAGCATCTTATCATATGTCTAAGGATAAAGACATATTTTCTGCTTTAAATGAATGTAACACCAAGAAAATATTTGTTGGTGATGATAGATATCTTAGTGTTGAAGGATCTGGAACAGTTCAAGTAGAAAACGGTCATTTTAATTATGTATTATATGTTCCAAGTATTTATTGTAACCTTTTATTAGTATATCAAATCACTCATTTAGGTGAATGTAAAACCGTAGATTTTTCACCTCACCAAGTTGTAATCAAGGATTTAAAAGATCCTAAGCATTTTCTTGCAACTGGAATTGCTGATGATATTACCAAGTTGTACAAATTTGACAACTTTGGGTCATCATCCTTTTCATCAATTTTTGTTGCTCATAGCGATGACTTGAGCAAAATTTGGCATGAGCGGTTTGGTCATCTAAACTATCGCTCATTGCAGCAACTATGTAATCAACAGATGGTGACTGGTCTTCCTCTTGTTTCATGTAGAGATGGTGTTTGTGTCATTTGTGTTCTTGGCAAACATCATCGGGACAGTTTTGACAAACGTGCCTCTTGGCACACCTCGGGCCCTTTGTAGCTTGTTCACAGTGATTTTTGTGGTCCACTTTGTTCTCCTTCTTTTTATGGGTGCAAGTATTTCTTAACTTTCATTGATGACTTTTCCAGACGTACTTGAGTTTACTTATTAAAACTTAAGAGAGAATTTTTTGACAAGTTTTTGGCCTACAAGGCCCTTGTAGAAAAGAAATATGGACATCAAATTCAAAAGTTAAGAACAGATAATGGAGGCGAATATGTGAACAATAATTTCACAAGTTACTGCACTACACAGGGCATCCAAATGCAACACATTGTTCCATATACACCACAACAAAATGGTGTTGCTGAGAGAAAGAACCGCACATTAAAAGAAATGGCTAATTCTATGATCCAATCTAAGGGATTATGTCTGAAGTATTGGGTGGAAGAAATCAACTGTGCAAATTACATAGTAAATCGCACTCCTACAAAGGCTATTAAAAATATAACACCGGAAGAAGCTTGGACTAAAATTAAACCAGATGTAAGTCACTTCCATGTATTTGACAGTATAGCATGGGCTCATATTCCTGATGAGAAAAGGAAAGCATTGCAGCCTAAAAGTGAGAAGTGTATATTTGTTGGTTATTTTGAAGATGTCAAAGGTTATAGACTTCTTCAACCACACTGTAATGAAATTATTATTAGAAGAGATGTTAAATTTGATGAAAATATCTTGGCCTACGAGCCTAATTCGGTGATTGTGCCTTCTTCGGCCTGCAAGCCATCTTCGGCATTTGTGCCTTCTTTGGCTTGCGAGTCATCTTCATCGTTTGTTCCTTCTTTTGTTCCTATTTTGGTCTCTTCTTCAGATGATGACAGTGAGGATGAAAATCCACCTCTACATGCTCACCTTCCTCCAAATGAGTCCTTTGAACCTGAACCAGCACCAACTCCACAGCTTCCTAGATGGGTTCGTTCAATACCAGAAGCAGCTGGTGATCTTGTCGGTGATCCTTCAGATCAACATCGGACACGTTCACAGTTCCAACGAGCCTCTTCTCTTTTGGCTCAAGTTTCAGAAATTCATGATCCAGAGACATTTGCAAAAGCTTCAGGTCATCTAGATTGGATACAACAATGAATGAAGAGTATCATTCTTTAATGGCAAACGATACTTGGGATATTGTACCTATTCCAAAAGGAAGAAAACTTGTTAGATGTAAATGGGTCTACAGAACTAAGTATGCATCAGATGGAAGTGTTAAAAGACACAAGGCTCAGTTAGTTGCCAAAGGATTTTCCCAAGTTGAATAAATTGACTATAATGAAACCTTTTCCCCTGTAGCCAAAATGAATTCCATCCACCTTGTTCTTTCCCTTGCTACCTCACATAAATGGTAGGTCCATCAGATGGATGTTAAATATGTCTTCTTGCATGGAGATTTGCAAGAAGAAATCTACATGGAACAACCTCTTGGATATGTCCAAAATGACTCTAGCCTTGTTTGTCGCCTTAAGAAATCTCGTTATGGTCTCAAGCAAGCTCCCCGAGCTTGGTATGCCAAAATGGACAGCTTTCTTATTGCCACTGGATTCTCTAGATTTCATTCTGATCCTAATGTCTATACCAAGAAAGTAGGAATCCATCTCATAATCCTTATCCTTTATGTCGATGAACTTATCCTTACTGGTAGTGACTCAAAACTTTTAAACCATGTGAAAACCAGCCTTAAGAAGAAAATTGAAATGACAGACTTAGGCTTTTTGCACTATTTCCTTGGCATCCAAGTTTTGCAAACCAATGAAGGTTTTTTTCTTTCCCAGTCTAAGTATGCTTGTGACCTTCTTCATCGCTTTCACATGGATGATTGTAAACCAACCCCTTCTCCCTTCCAGTACAGAGTCAATCTTACTGCCACATGTACTTCTCCTGAAGTTGATGCCACCCTGTACCGTCATTTAGTTGGTAGTCTCTTATACTTGACTCATACCCGTCCTGATCTTTCCTTTGTTGTTGGTCTTGTTTCCCGATATATGCAAACACCCCATGAAATCCATTGGAAAGTATCTAAAAGGATACTTCACTATGGTCGTGGTACAATTCAGTTCAGGATACATTACACTTCAGGGGGGACTCCCTTATTGGTTGGTTTCACTGATTCATATTGGGTCGGAGACCCTAATGATGGGAAGTCTACTGGAGGTTATGTTTTCAGCCTTGGTTCTGGACCTGTCACTTGGGCCTATAAGAAACAACAGGCTATTGCATTTTCTTCAACAAAAGCAGAGTACCGAGCAGTGGTAAATGCAAGTCAGGAAGCCTTGGGGCTTCAACAGATCCTTTCAGAGTTTAGATTCGAGCAGCAACATCTAACTAGCCTTTGGTGTGACAATCAGAGTGCAATAAAGCTCGCCAAATACCCAGTTCAACATCAGCGCAGCAAGCACATCGAGCTACACATGCACTTCATCAGAAATCTCATTCGTGATCAAGTTATTGAAGTGCTCTTTTTCCCTACAGAAGATCAAGTTGCTGACATTTTCACAAAGTCTCTTACAGAAGCGAAGTTTTCCAAAATTCGATATATGTTAGGAGTTCAGGAAGTTGTCATTAAGGGGGGATAGGTTGTAATTCCTCCTTCCTTCTCCTATTGTGTCAACATTGTAAATCCTTCAATCCTATCCCAAGTTGTTCTTAAGGGGGGATGTTAGGATATTTAGACACTTATGAGTTAGTTAATATATACTTGGTCTAATGTGGCATTAGGTAAAAGTGTGTTTCTTAGTGTGTTTCTTTAGTATGCATTAGTATGCATTTGTAGTTAGGAAATCCAACGGTCACGATATGTTCCTGACATAGAGTGATCTGACGGTTCATACTCTCCTCGATCTTAACGGCCATTGATCTGTGGCTTAACACCCAATTGGTCCATGATCTCTATTTAAAGAGCATGGAGGGTCATTTGTTGATGATCGATTGTGAGAAACTCTTTTGTAAAATCTCTTTGTAATCTTTTTCTTTGCATTAATAAACTACTCCAAGTGGTCGTGTTGGCTGGACCTGTGGATGTTTCCCCATAGGGGTTTTACCACTTGAAAACATTAGTGTGTTGATCTTTGATCTAGTTATGTGAGTGGTTACTGAAGGTGATCGTCTTCTGTTGGAATACCTGTGTTGTCGAACATTCACTAATATCCATTTTTTTCCAAAGTGATTCACCCAAATTCTATGGGATGAAAGTATTTTACTCTAAAAATCACCAATTTTTTATAGAAACTATGCAAAATTCTTAGAAATTTGAATATTTTTACAAAAAGATCGCCAAACATTTTATGGTTGGAATTTTAAGAATTAGTAAGATTCACCAAGTTTTATACACTTTAAGATAAGCATGGATCCTTAAAATTTTCCCTTCTTATAAGTACTCTGCAATCAAGATTAGGTCCCATCAATATAACCATTTGTTGGCTCTTTTTTGCAAACCAAGCTCCACATAGAAATCCAACAAATTTCTTAATTGTCTAGTGGCAACAACGTTTATCCTTACGAGTGAGAAGGTCTCACTTGAGGCATGTTGTGATAGGCATGGTCTAGGGAAGAGTGACAATAATCAAATTAAGTGACAAGTAATTCATCATCATCTAAGGAAACAATTACTATATGCATAATACCTATTCTATAACTAAGAATGATTTTTGAGATGGCAACATATAAAAATCTTTTAAATAAACCATATGCATTTTACTCCCTTCCAAAATTACCAACAAATATATTGTCTCTTCTACAACCCAACCATGGATATCCCATACAACATCAAACAAACAACAACTTAAGGAAAACCAATAAAATCAACTATAACCAACCAATCAACAACAACTTAAGAAAAACCAATAAAATAAATTATAATCAACCAACTACCTATCATATATGAAAAACAACTCTTTGATTAGTGGTTAACACTTTCCCAGTCCTTTAGGGATTCTCATATAATTTTGTCCAATTTCCATCTTTTCCAATATTAAAATCCCTTACTAACAGTTACTAGCTAACTTAATTGGCTACATTATTACAATCCATCATTCTTAAATAGAGTATAGATACCTAAAGATAAAAAAAGCAAGGATTCTTTCCCCAAGTCTATTTCACAAATGGGTTGAAATGTTTATTTTCTTTCTCCATTTGGCACCACTTAGTTGTTCAAGTGTTGCATTGGTGTTGATTTTCCACCTCTTCCAAAACCAAAATGAAGGGGCCAACATTGCACACATAGGATGTGTTCGAAAACACATGTATTCCAACAGAGGACAAACACCTTCAGTAACCAATCACACAACTATATCAGCAATAAACACACCGATGTTTTGACGTGGTAAAACCCCTACGGGGAAACATCCACAGTCCCAAACAACACGGCCACTTGGAGCAGTTTATTAATGCAAAAGAAAGAGATTACAGAAAGATTTTACAAGAGAGTTTCTCATAAATGATTATAGACAAATGATCATCCATGCTCTTTAAATAGATAGCATGGACCCATCATGTGTTAAGCCACAGATCAATGGTCATTAAGATCGAGGAGAATATGACCCGTAAGATCACTCTATGTCAGGAACATATCATGACCATCAAATTTTCTAACTACAAATGCATACTAAAGAAACACACTTTTACCTAATGACACATTAGACCAAGTAGATCTTAACTAACTCCTAAGTGTCTAACTATCCCAACATCCCCCCTTAAGAACAACTTGGGATAGGATTGAAGGATTTACAATAGTGAGACAATAAGAGAAGGAAGAAGGCATTAGAGCCTATCCCCCCTTAATGACAACTTCCTGAACTCCTAACATAGAGTGAAGTTTGGAAAACTTTGCTTATGTAAGAGACTAAGTGAAAATATATGCGACTTGATCTTCTAAAGGGAAAAAGAGCACTTCAATAACTTGATCATGAATGAGCTTTCTGATGAACTGCATGTGCATCTAGATGTGTTTGTTGCACTGATGTTGAACTAGGTCTTTGGCGAGCTTGATGCCACTGTGATTGTCGCACAAAAGGTTGGTCGAATGTTGATGTTGGAATCCAAACTTTGAAAGGATCTCTCAAAGCCACAAGGCTTCCTGACTTGCATTTACTGATGCTCGATACTCTGCTTCTGTTGAAGAAAGTGAAATAGCCTATTGTTTCTTATAGTCCTAAGTGACAGGTCCTGAACCAAGGCTAAAAACATAACCTACAATAGACTTCCAATCATCAGGGTCAATGACCCAATCTGAATCAGTGAAACCATGTTAAGAACCAAATATCAAGATAGCATAGAAAAACCTCAGAATAAGTACTCAATGCCTTGAAAAATATAGAATTTCAGATAATAAGCCTCTTCAAGGGGGAAACCTCCTTATACACCACATAAATTTCCAAATACAAGATGATTCCAAATGAAAATGTCTCCTTCGTATATATAGGAGACTAGGAGGTACAATTACAACTAATGGACCCAAGCCGACATAAATAAAATAACATTACTAATGTAATATTCCCTAATTAAGGGGTAATGTGCCACCATTTAGGGCTTAGCATGCCCCTCCCCTTGAGAAAAGTGTTGTCTGTAACGCTTGAGTAATTATGGATGCTTCTGTATAAAAGACTCATCTTCCCAAGTGGAATCTTCAGCATGTAGTTTCCTCCACTTAATGAGATACTCTGAAATGGATCTATTCCTTAGCTAGTGAATTCTTGTGTTAGTGATGGCTTCAGGATCCAATATGATTTTTACTTCCTCATCAAGTTCTGGAAATATAGTTTGAATTGGGATCTTTCACCTATAACCTTCTTTAATCATGAAACATGAAAAACTGGGTGTACTCGTGAGGATGCAAGAAACTCCAATTTGTATGTCATAGTACCAATCTTTTGCAACACCTTATAAGGGCCACAGTACTTTGGTGATAATTTATTATCCTTCTTGGATTGCTTGAGGGACATCTATTTGTATGGTTGTAGTCTTAAAAACACCCAATCCCCTACTTCAAAACTTTTTTCATTGCGATGTTGATATGCTTGAGGTTTCATGTGATTATGTGCCATGGTCAGGTTGTCCTTTAAGATTTGGAGAACTTATTGTTGATGCTCGATGTGATCTTCCACTGTTTGAACCTTAGATTTTTCTTTTAGAGAAGAAGTGATGGAAGGAAGTGTTAGAATATAATGGATGTGATCGTTTTACCATCGACAATATCACTATCGTCACCCAACCATAGGCCGAAGCCACCCTCCGAGAACCTTAACCTTGACAGAGAATCACTCTAAAAGCAAACCCTAGGCTAGATAGACAAACAAAGGGTAGTGCACCTTTCCCCAAGGATAGCGCACCAAACAAGAGCTAATCAGATAGTCCAAACCATAAATAATAGATAGTCCAAGCCAAAACGTAATCTGCTAGCTGCAGCAGCTCTCCTCCAAACTTGTGCACAAAACTAGGCAACTGCAGTGTGCACAAGTGAGCTCTACAATTCTGAGAATGCCTGCCAGAATGAAGACTAGCCTCCTATATTTATACTAATTATGGCTAACTGTCTAGGTCGACTTCTCATTACGGGTACCTATTTACTCAGTATATAATATTTCTTCTGGCCAACTTCTTCTCTTGGAGGCTAATAACCTAATACAAATTATCCTCTTGAGTCAACTTGTCTTCTAGGGTTATTAGCCAACTCATTAGGGTTTCTTCTTACTTCCTGAAATATTCTATTCTCGTCAGGTTTACACATGGAGGTAAATACCTTCCGCAACTATCACAATATCAACACTCCCTCCTAGCTAGGGAGGTATTGAAGACAATGGTATTGAGCACAAACATGCCACTGAATCGATAGCATCATCACTGTCGTACAAACTATCTCAAGATTAGATCATGAGCACCATCATCACTATCAATATCATCAACTGCATCATCTCTCGAAACCATACTCCATCTGAGTAATCAAACATGATGTTGGATAAGTCACTCACTCCATAGAGTGACACAAGAACCATTATTCTAGTCTCGACATATGTCCTAGAAGAATAAATGTCCTGGATCATTTTTCGTCTGGGAAATCTTTGTCCATTGATCATCCATCTAGCTGATAATCATTTCCAACACTGTTGATAGTCTTAAAGGCAATCGGAACAATATCATTCAATAGAACACAACTGTGTCTATACATAGTAGTACATAACTACAATCCAGTGGTACACTACCACACCAAGTAGCATACAGATACTTGATCAGTGACGTATAGTCACAATCAGTGGAACACATCCACAATAGTAGTATACATCTACTTTCTAGAGACATACAATGTAATTTCCCCAAGGTCGAGCCCTGTTGTAAATCATGTCTATGAAGTATAAAGCTTGCATTATGAATTGTAATTATGTTTTATAGGCTGGTGAGACAAGTTTATATAAGTTGGTGGGCTTATGTGTTATCAGGCCGAAGAGCCTAAGAGTTAAGGCTGGGAGCCTGCTTTTGCATATGTAATCATGCAGAACATTAATAAAAATATAAACACCAATGCGTGCAGACCGACCACGATGAATGAGTGATGGGGGACTATGCTTCCACAGAGTGGGTAAGGGATTGGGGGGTTGGAAGGTTGGAAAGAGAGGCTAAGTATTGAGCCTAGGGGATTAAGTCCTTGGGAATAATATTTTAATATTATTCCAAAAGCCATGTGAAATGTGATGTTTTATCCTAAGTTCTTTGGAAGGACGAGTGACTTCCAAATGGGAAGGAACAAGCTTCATGGGTGACAAGTGTCAACCCAAGCGCATGCAGTTAAAACCCAGGAAGTGAGTCGTGTTGGGGGTTCCTCCTCCATTCGACTGTCGATTGTCTGAACCGTGAATCCTGTGGCCCCTGTATTCAACCTCTGCATACCCTCACATAGCTTGGAGACCAGAAAACTGTAATGTTTTCCTGAGAAGCTGACATATCAGTCGTCTGAACCATTGGAGTCTGTGTTCGACCTCTACGTTAATTCCTTGTCACGCACCCTAAAACCAGTGACAAACATGTGGATTGAACCATATCACCTGTGTACATTGTGTGCCCAGCCCATTCTCTCTTGCAGAGTCGAGTCTGTACCCGAACTGTCTTTGGGTTGCTACCTTCTGTTTTTTCCTGAGTGGAATTGACCAGTTGTTATTGTTGTTATCCTCACCTTGCGGAAATTGGGCTAAAACTGGTTGAAGAAGCGGGTTTTTAGGCCCGTGATTGAAGAGGCAGGTTGTAAGGCCTGTGAGAAACTCCCTCCAAGTGAGAGAGTCTGATGGGAAGTGGTTTTTTCCCTAGAGAGAGTCCAGCACCAGCTTCAGATCTCTGAGAATTCTTGATTTGGCTTGTTGTCGAGGCCCAGAGAGGGAGGTGAAGCACCGATGGACTGTTCTTGTGAAGGTGTATACTCCCGAGTGGAACAGGCATGTGGGGAATGAGATTTTGTTAGTAGTGGGCGTAAGAAGGCATCCTGGGAAGAATCCTTCTGGTTATCTTGTGCAGTTTTCCCTGTAACCTCAGCCTAGAATAGGATTCCTTGCCTTGGGTGGAGCTTAGTCCCATCTCGGGGGTGACCTACTGCTAAGAGTGATGAGCAGCATGGTCTAAGGCTAGGACGTTCGTGGAAGGCCTACACGTGGTTGGTGGAATTACCACGGTTTCAAAGATAAGTATCAGCTTATGCTTAATATTATGTTTTGCATGCTTGTGATGTTTATATGTATCATGTATTATGTTGTGCATATGAATTGTTGTTAATGCCAAGGATTATTTATGTTAGCAGTAATATTGTGTTTACTCTGAGTTAAATGTGTTTAATTTGATTTAAATGCATGTTATTAATTAAGTATGAGAATGATGTTGTTCTTCATAGTAGTGTTTGCCCGGCCAGTGGGATGACGGCTGGGGAGTGTTACAGTTTGGTATCAGAGCCTAGTTTCAACGTTGAGCCTGGATGGGCCGGATGAGTGGTCTTTGGACCGAGGTTTTGAGAAGAAATTGTGTCTGGAGGACTAATTTCAGACCTCAAAATGTTTATGAGTGTCAACGGACTACTTGACCATGTTACAAAGCTCAGGAGGTGTAGCGGTATTATAAAACTGCATCTGGTGTGGTATATGGCCACAGGGAGAGAGAGAACTCCACACCAATAGTGTTGGATCAAGTAGATGAAGGTTCAGAAGGAGGGTACCAAGTCATTGGCTAGAAGTCCTTGAGAAGCAGAGTTGGACGATCAGAATTCTTTGTGGAGAACTCACGAAATCACGAGGGTCGTAAGATGGCCAGAAGTTGCAAGGTGGTTAGTGGATGGAGAAACTCGCCACCCTAGGATCCAGAATAAACGTGGGTCATTGATCATGGTTGGTTTGAACCATTGGATCATTTCGTGAATCTAGAGATCGTGAACTTGGAGCGTAGGCCAAATTTTTGGTCACTCCAAGTCTCGAATCGTGAAAGGGATTAACAAGGGTAGAATCGGACGGTGGAGTGCTTCCAGGAAGAAGTCTTGAAATCCCGTGAGCCATCGGATCCATCCAACTAGCGAGGAATTTAGGGCTGAAGAGATTTGCTAAGTGTAAGCATAGGAAAGATCTGGACCGTCGGATCAGAGGAGGCTCACAGTCGTTGATCTCATACATGAATCTCCATATTGGAATTCGGGGATTGAAGCGACAAGAGATTTGGAGTCGCTGCATCGTGAACTCTCGGTTTACGAAACTCCAAAAAGATCTGGACCATTAGATCCAAATCATTGAGAATCATTGGATCTCGTACAAGAACTCGTGTATCAGAATTCGGGGATTGAAGTGACAAGAGGTTGGAGTCGCTGCATCATGAACTCCTGGTTACCAAAAACCCAAAATCCCGAAACGATCTACACCGTAGATCGTAGGAGAGGAACTTGACCGTTGGATCAAGTAGATGAATAGACCATAATTTCATAATTTTGGAAAACGAAAGTTCGAGATGTGTATATGCACGAACTCCTGATGCCCAAAACTCCAAAACGAAAAGTAAAAATAGTGGGGGCCTCTGACATCGCTGGGAGTGAGGTGAACCTTCTTAAGGACACCATGTGTCACTACCTTGGTGGGCGATAGTTGTGTTGTGGGCCCAAAGGGTAAGGAAATCGAATTTTTGGAAGTTAGGAGTTGGAGAGGGAAGCGAGTGCGAGAACCTCCGAGACCAAAAACCCCAAAACCCGAAACCTCGAAGCCCCGAAACCTGAAACCCTGAAGCCCCGAAATCCCGAAACTCAAAGTTTCGTTTGGAGAGCCTTGTAGAGCCTAGCAATTTAGCATTTGATCATGGGCCATGGACGCATGGGTTGGGGACTAAGAAAATGGGGACTATCACCGAAAATTACAGAGCCGAACAGAGCTCAGAAAATTCATGGAATCAAAACGTTTTCTTATTCGCGTTGGTTTCTGAATGTTGTAGTTTTAGTAAGGGGTTAAGGCCTGAAAAACTTCGGTTGACTGCACATTGTGTGTGCAAAGTTCAACGAGTGTTAGGACAGTCGTGAATCGACGTCGAGTATAGAAATGGAAGAGGTGTTGATTGCCTCCAATTCAGAGAACGAAAGAGAAGGAAGGGATGTCAACTTGGGAGTTGAAGAATCGAACTCCAATGGGCACGGAAAAGAGATGGATAAGGAAGGACATATGATGCAAATCATCGAAATATTGCAGAGAGAATCCCAGGCTCGCCGATTCGATGGCCTAAAGCTCATGAGGATCATGGATCGGTAGGGTGAATTCAACTTAAAGATGTTGAAGAACCTGAAAAGAATAGAAATGAAATTGGAAAAGGAGAGTGGCATAAGAAAAACAGGGAGTCCCAGGACCCCTGAGAGAAAAACAAGATCAAGGAGTGGTAGCAGACATTGTCGTTGCTCCCCAAAGCATTCTGATAAGGAAGCACATAGTATTTCAAGCCCATCCCCTACCAGAAAACATCGAAGATCTAGAGTGGATGAATTGAAAGGGGAGATGAATAAGATTAAGCCTCCTACGTTTGATGGAGAACATAAGAAGGAGGAAGATGTCGAAACATGGTTGCTTGGCATGAGGAAAATTTCCAACTACAGAATTATTCCTCTCATGCAAAAGGAAGAAATGCAATGTATCAACTAAAAGGAAAAGCATCCATGTGGTGGGATCAGCTTGTGCAGGTGCAACACATTAGAGAGAAAAATATCACATGGAAGGAATTCAAGAGGTATTTCGAGAGGAAATACCTGACTAAAAGATACTATGACAGAAAGATGAAGGATTTCTTCGAACTCAAGCTAGGCAGCATGACCATTGATGAATAAGAACGAAGGTTTTTGGAATTACTGAAGTATGTTCCATTCATCAAAGATGAGGCTGTCAAGATTCAGAGGTATCTGAGTGGATTATCGCCTCCCATTGGTGACAAGATTCAGTATGATGATCCTAAGACTATGGAAGAAACAATAAGAAGAGCGAAATTATTATATGAACAACAAAGAGAAAAGCCTACCTTTCGAGAGGCTTGGGATGACCAGAAGAAGTTTAAGAAAGAACAGAGGCAGAAGGGAAACAAACCTCCCTTTTTCATAAATAATCCTCAAGGACATCCATCGTTTAGAGAGCCGAGAATGGCTAAAGTGGGAGAACAAAGGCAGAGACAGACACCCATTCAGTGTTGGGGCTGTAAAGAGAACCACAAGTACAGAGATTGTCCTCATAAAAATGGCAAAGCAAGAGCTATCCATAATGTTCAACAAGCCGAAACAGTGGAGGACATGGGCAATAGAATGCCAAGGATCTATGCGGCCCTAGACAACAAGCAAGTTGAATTTCAGTCGCACATGATTGAAGTGGAAGGTATGATTAACAACCAACCATTTACTATTTTAGTTGATTCGGGAACTAGCCATAGTTATATAGACCCTAGAGTGGTAGAAAGTTTGCATTTGACAAGAAGAAAACATGAAAATTATTGGGTAGTGCAGCTAGCTACAGGAACCAAGAGGAAAGTCACGGAGTTAGTCAAGTCCTGTCCTGTAGACATGAATGGACTAAGCACGAAGGTCGATCTAAATATTCTTCCTTTAGGCTCTTATGACTATTTAATTGGGATGGACTGGTTGGACCAGCACCATGCCCTTCGGGACTATCGTAATGATCCGGATTATTTTCGGCACGAAATGAGAGCGGAGATATAATAAAGAAATGCACAGAGATATCGCGTATACCCAGTAATATAACAGAAATATATCAGAGATGCAACCATAAACATAGAGATATAGTAATACACGATTTCTATTAATGAAAGAAATGTACAGAGACTGTAAAAATACAGAGTGAAAGACTCGCTAGAATGGTGGCAGCTTATCTC
>ML778956.1:1204333-1229955 GCA_009831015.1 Picea engelmannii
CGATCTCGAAAAAACTTCATTTAGGCCCTCAAAATGGCCCTGGAAGTGAAAACCTGCTAAAAATAGTAAATTGCCAAAATGGCCAGAAAATTGTTTTGAGCCATTTGGAAAAGGTGGGTGGCCTCCGATATCCACCTGGATCACATAACAAGGAATTTACAGGCTTGGATGAGGAGGGAAATAAAAAAACAGTCCAAGGAATTCCTAGAGTTGTTACTATTAGAGAAATCTCAGCAATGCAACTGAAGAAGTGCTACAAGAAAGGTTGTCAATTGTTTGCAGCCGGTGTGGAGGAAGCATCCAGAGATGAAGTCTCAAAGATTGGAGACCATGCGGTACTAACAGATTGGAAGCTGCACCAGATGGATGTGAAGACAACTTTCCTGAATGGTTTTATCGAAGAGGAAGTGTATATAGAGCAACCCCAAGGATTTGAGGTTGAAAACAGGAAGTCTCATGTCTGTCGATTGAAGAAAGCCTTATACGGATTGAAGCAAGCTCCCAGAGCTTGGTATGGCCGTATAGACGGTTTCTTGACGAGCTTAGGCTTTACCAAGAGTAAAGCAAATTCAAATCTCTACTTCAAGATCATGGAGAATGAACCAGTAATACTATTACTGTATGTGGATGACTTATTCTTAACTGGAGAAGAAAAGCTCATCGTTGAATGTAAACAGAGACTTGCTGCAGAATTTGAAATGAAAGACCTTGGCCTAATGCATTACTTCTTAAGTCTTGAGGTATGGTAGAGTCCGAAAAGAATCTTCCTTAACCAGGGGAAGTACACGGTCGAAATCTTAAAGAGATTCGACATGCTAGAATGCAAGTCCATGAATACTCCTATGGAAGCAAAGTTGAAGTTGTTGGTCGATACTTCGTCAGATTTGATAGATGCCACTCTGTACAGATAGATTATTGGATCGCTGATGTACCTAATGAACACCAGACCAGACATCTTTTTTGCAATGAACACCTTGAGTCAGTTTCTGGTAGAGCCCAGACGTGTTCATCTAGTGGCTGCAAAACATGTGATGAGGTAACTTAAAGGTACAATGGATTATGGTCTCAACTATGATGGATATCATGACTTCACATTGAGTGGATATACTGATGCAGATTGGGCAGGAAGCATTGCTGATAGAAAAAGCACTTCCAGATGTTGTTTCAGTTTGGGATCAGCTATGATCTCGTGGCAGAGTAGGAAGCAATCTAGTATTGCTCTCAGCACAGCAAAAGCAGAGTACATTGTCGCATGTTCTGCTAGCTGCGAAGCTATATGGCTTCGAAAGTTGCTGACAGGCCTATTTGATTTGGAGATGAGAGCAACTGCGACTCTATGTGACAATCAAAGCTACATTAAAATGACAGAGAATCCTATGTTCCACGACAGGTTGAAGCACATAGAGATTCGTTATCATTTCATCTGCGACATGGTACAGAGAGGAGCCTTGAAGCTCCAGTACATTAGCACAGATGAACAGGTTGCTGACGTATTGACTAAGCCTCTATCTCGTGTAAAGTTTGAACACTTTCGAGATAAGCTTGGTATTGTCCGGAAGGACCCTCCCTGAAAGGGGGAGTATATGTATTCCTTGCTTATGACCTTGTTGTTAGATGTAAAGCAAGATGAGTCATGCTTTTGACCTCGCTGTTAGACGTAAAGCATGACGTTGTGTGATCCTTGCTTTTGACCTCACTATTAGACGTAAAGCAAGATGAGTCATGCTTCTGACCTCGTTGTTAGACGTAAAGCATGACGTTGTGTGATCCTTGCTTCTGACCTCGTTGTTAGACGTAAAGCAAGATGAGTCATGCTTCTGACCTCGCTGTTAGACGTAAAGCAAGATGAGTCATGCTTCTGACCTCGCTGTTAGACGTAAAGCATAATGCCATGTGATCCTTGATTCTGACCTCGTTGTTAGATGTAAAGCAAGATGAGTCATGCTTCTGACCTAGTTGTTAGACGTAAAGCATGACGCCGCTAATTCCTTGCTTCTGACCTAGTTGTTAGATGTAAAGCAAGATGATTCCTCACTTTTGACCTTGTTGTTAGACGTAAAGCGAGATGTTGATGTGTTCCTTGCTTCTGACCTCATTGTTAGACGTAAAGCAAGATGAGTCATGCTTCTGACCTAGTTGTTAGACGTAAAGCATGACGTTGTGATTCCTCGCTTCTGACCTAGTTGTCAGACGTAAAGAGAGATGATGATATTACTTGCTTCTGACCTAGTTGTTAGACGTAAAGCAAGATGTGACTGACACTGAGCTACCAGCTTAACCGCTGCGACATTGAGCTAGTGTAGTACTGTGATGTGCCAGCCTAGTGTTGTGATGAGGTATCATTTTTACTGATACATATTTGATGCAGATGATGATAACATTCTTTCAAGAATGATGATGCTGTCGATGAAGAAAACTTTCGATGACTCGTAAATGTGCTAGACAATGTTTCAAGATGATATTGACGATACTGTCCTCCAGATGCCACTGATGATGCAGACCTCTCTCGCCTGATGCTGATGAAGAATACCCTTCTTGTTAAGGGGGAGTGTTGAAATAATGTAACTNCAAAGAGCATTCTTATTATTATTGGATTAAATCCCCATTGCGGATTAATCATGTCATTATTATTATTATTGTTATTGGATTAATCCCCATTGTGGATTAATCATGTCGGTAATTGTATAAGGACCAAATCCCCTTTTGCAGATCGGTCATCGAACAATTACAAAGGGCAGAATAAGAAGTCGATCCCAACAGTTATTATGGAAGACCCAGAATTAATTAAAAGTGGGTTTACCCACCCAGAGTGAGAGGTCAGCCCTGCCAGTTATGACCTTTCACACGTGCCAGTCTTGTATAAATAAGAGGCTAGCGCCTCACTTCAAACACACAACTCACTTGCTCATTCTCTTATGAGGCAAGCCATAATTACCAGTTGGAGAGAGGAGAAGAAGAGTGGCGCATCTCTTGGAGAGGACTATCTGTATTGGTTTGAGTTATCTCTTGAACATTGTATAAGCTATTTATGATAAGGAAGTTTTTGGTGGGTTTTCTTCCCCTAGAGGGTTTCCCATGATAAATGTTGTGTCTCTTGTGAATGTGTATTTCTCAATGATCTTGTTCTTATGATGCTCTTATCTATTGAAATGCAAAGAACTATAATAATGGCATAAACATTAACAAAATATTGGGATGAAAGCCAGTTCGAAGTATACAGAGATCATTATGAATGAATTTCATAAATACATTAAAGAGATAAAACATACAAGGTAGGAACGAAATTTCAAGCATGGAAAGTCAGACTCCAACAATATATCAAGTTACACGTGATGGGGATATCTGTGCTCTTTTGCAGTTGTCTGTTGTGCTACTGGTAATAGGAAAAAATACATAATCTTATTAAGAAAATAAAAACAAGATGGATTATGCAAAACACAGTATAATTAAAATGAAAATACTTTCAAAAACTAAACGGTTTCAATGCCAGAATTGCTCTAGGAGATTAACGCTCAAGCGCCTTCTCTTTCCGAAATGAATGTGAGTCGTTGATCAGTTTCCACTCTGCCATCTGGGCGGCCATGACACTTTAGCGTCCCTACTAAATTTTTACCGATCTGCAAATTTTAGAACTCCCCTGGCCATATCTAGTGACGGAACAAATTTCTCACAAAGTGACTTTCTCACTAATTACTTGTTAACCCCATATTAATATAATATTATGATTAACTAATTCGGGAATTCAGGACTATGGCTCTTCAGGGCTCCGGGCTTTCGGGAAACTGTGTTTGTTCTGGAAGGAAAACTCTCGGAGTCATGTAGCATCCCGACGTCTTATGGCTGGCATGTCACACAATGCCACAAGTTATTTTCTGCATGGATACCACCTATACTTCATGCTACTTGCCATGCGTGTGCTGCAGTTTTCATTTGCCTCTGCTACTTCAGGCTTCTCATTCTCCCACGGTCCTCTATACTAGTGCATTTATTCCCATTCCAACCCGACAAAGAGTACTCTACCATGCAACACTTGTTTTTATTTTATTTCATATTATTTAATAAATAAATAAATACAAAATCATTTTATTTAAAAATTAAAAATTATAGATATGTTTATATTTTAGGTTTATGATGAAATTAACATAAATTTATTTTATTAAATTTAAATTTTTCTTTATTCTTTGAAATTTAGGGTTTGAGTCTTCTATCATTCCCTTAAATTATCGTTTTATCTTTATAAGATAGGTTTGAATCCCTCGGAAAGACGGGGAAGAGTTCAATTTTGATCGTTGAATTATCCTTTTCTCCTTTTTAAGACGGGGGTTTGAATCCCGATCGTTGTATATGACCATACATAGTATATATGTATATATATGACCATACTATGTATATGTGTATGATAACATAGCAGTCCCCAAACCCTAAGAAAACCCTGCTCCCTCACTGAACCTGCTTCTCAATATTGTCGCTTCGATGCCCTGCAGCTATCAGCTCGTCGTTTCCTGCAGGTAATTACTTCTTTCTTCTCAGTAATTCCTCCTCGCTTTCCATCCTCGATACCCTGCAGCTATCATTTAATCGCGTCCTCCAGGTAATTACTTCTTTCTTCTCCAAACATGATGATTTCGATGATATGGAAACGAGTGATGACTAACCAATTCCTATTATCAACGGCATTGCCTCCTACTGCATTTGCAGTTACTGTCAAATCCCATATAACATTCCCCAATTTTTGCACCCACACAACCCCCTCCACAACGCCACCAGGCCAGGGGGTTGTCACAGAATTTCTTATCAACAAATGTGGTTTAACACCCGAAGAAATTGCAAAAACCTTTAGACATAACAGTAAAGTGCTTCTTGCAAAATCAAGCAAGAACTTGGAAGAAGTTTTGGAGTTGTTAAAAGGCTGTGGTTTAACCACCCCTTCCCAGATTCGAAGGGTGGTCCTTTACAACCCTTGGTTCTTGTTTCTCCGCGCCGAAAGAAACATACAGCCTAAGCTCAGCTTGCTGAGGACTTTCATGAAGGAAGAGGATATATCTGCACTGATTCTTAGATATGCACGGCTATTTGGTGGCAGAGAGGATAAACTCAAATCTGCTATTTCAGTATTGCAAAGATTGGGTGTCGAGGGTCATGTGTTATCGCAATTAGTGGCTAAGCAGCCCCGTTTGCTCACGACTTCAGAGGAAAGGGTTTTGGAAGCATTTAAACTGGCCGAGGATTTGGGGTTCAAGAAGGAATCAAAGATGTTTGCAGTTACTTTGAATAAGATTTGGGGAGTAAGGAAGGAAACCATAGATCGAAGGCGGCGGTGTTTGAGCAGTTCAGGGTTCTCGGAAAAACAAATTTCGGAATTAGCGCCATGGGTTCTGGGGTATACAGAGGAAACATTGAAGAAGAAGGTGGAATTTGTTGTCAAGACTGCGGGTTTTCCATTGGATGATGTTGTCAAGTATCCGGTTATGTTGGGATACAGCTTGGAGAAGAGGATGATTCCTCGGTATAGAGTAACGGAGGCATTGAAATCCATGCAAGTGTTAGAAACGGAGAAGACTTTCCTGCACATTCTTAAGTTGCCAGAAAGACTTTTCTTGGAGAGATATGTTCATTCCAGTGCCCTTTTAAGGGATATTTACCATGACGGGAAAGCTGAAAATTCGATTATAGACAAGGAGACCTGCAATGAGCGTGTCGCAGTTGAAAAGATATACAAAGATTTGGAGAGATCACCAGCTCCCTCAATATGACTTTTTAGTGTGGGCTATTTTTTTTTAAGTTCTTTTATTCGGCCAGAGAACGTGAAGGCTCCACTTTGTAACAGGGCCATGGCTTCCTTGGCACTAAAAGAGCAGGGTGCTTGTAATTTGAAAGTTATACAGCTGCCACTTAATATTCTTGAGAAAAGATTTAAAAATAGGAGTGATCTGACGGCATTGCTTCCGTCTTTTCAATTCAAGGTACAATTCACCCTCCTTCCTGTCCTCCATTGCGTTTAAATGCGTAATTAGATTTTCGTATCAGTATGAGAAAGATAAATACCAGAGATTGATTTGTCATAAACACAGCACCTTCTGTTGTCATTTATGTAGGCAGTTTGCTATTTCACTTATCAGAGTTCAGGCTGCCTCCAAACGCATACTTGCTTAATCAGGAAGGGCCTCGTTTTTGTAAAAAATAAACGAGTTATCCACTTATATATCAATGAAAAATATTCTCAATTCTCTGTTCATAAAATATCGGAAATTATTAATGGTGTTAAATTAGTAATACAGTTGTTCTTTACAACGGTTGCGGCATTCGTATATGCATTTTGGTTAGAATTCTTGATCCATACTAGTACATTTTGGTAGTTTCTTGTCATCTTTGTACACATTTTCTTTCTATGTTATATGGACACAATTAAATTTGAATTCCTCATTTACAGGACCCAAAATTGAGTCGAGTATTTCACAAGATATAATTTATAATATATTTAAGTTTGTTTCCGTATCCTTAGGCTGATCTTACTGCCTCGTGGGCTTGCAAGGAATCATGTGTTGTCCCTTTGTCTTGCAAGACTACAAATCTCCTTGGATGAATGGATGTTCGAATGGGTTTTTGTTTAGGGTTTTGTCGTTTGGTGGTTCAAGAATTAAGAAAAAAAATTCGAGCAGCCGCATTCTCTTCACCCCGTCGCACACACAGTCCCTCATTCCGTCTTGGCAGCCACATTCTCTTCACTCCACTGTACGCACAGTCGCTCATTCCGTTGGGGCAGCTGCATTCTCTTCACTCCACCGCACACACAGTCGCTCATTCCGTCGCGTCGCCAACAAACTTGCAAACCCCTCTCTAGATTGAACCCTGCTCAAGCCTCAGCCTTGGCCTTTCAGGAATCTGTAAGACTATAGCTCAAATTCATTATTTGTCAGGTGACGGGCTCGGGACTTGACTCTCCACAATGCGCACACAGGTTGAGGTCACGACTTAGGTGACAGAGTCAGGTCCAATCCGTCGTCAGACTCAGGTGACAGCCTACAGATTTGGCCCTTGGGACTCAGATATCATCTTACATGCTTTTGATTTCGATGGTTTTTATTATTGCTGCCTTAATTTCCTTCCACTGATTTGTTGTGCTTTTCTCCTTTTCCCTGAATATTCTGTTTTGATTTCGATGGTTTTTATTATTGCTGCCTTAATTTCCTTCCACTGATTTGTTGTGCTTTTCTCCTTTTCCCTGAATATTCTGTTGTTTCTTTCAAACCAGTGTTTTCAGCACAAACCCCCAATTGATGTCCAAATGTTTCTGTAGGATGACGGAGGGTTGTTCCAGATTTTTTCTCATTTATTCAAGTATGTATTTTGGCTGATTTCATTATTTTCATTTATTCCAGTATGAATAAAAAATGAATGATTATCCATTTGTTGCATAAATGATATTTGATGTAATGTTCTGTGATATTTAATTTAATGTTCCCATCAATTCAATCTTTTTGATAGACAATTCGGAGAGGTTTTTTTGCATAGATGAAATTTAATGTAATTTTCTATCATATTTAATTTAATGTTTCTGTCCATTCAATTTTTTATAAACAATTTGGAAAGTCTACATTTAATCACAAAATTGTAATTTTGTGATGGGTTGGAATTATCTAAAAAAATATAAACTAGCACAATCACATTTGGTTGATATACATCACTAAGTAGTAGTATTTTAAGGTGGAGAATGATGTCCATCATCTTTAATAATGTGGTGATTGAGCACTTTTAACCATATTTTGATTCATATAGTTAAAACTAGTGTAAATTGGTTGTGAATGGCCTTATTAAGGATTATTGATATACCCTGAAATATCATGTTATTCTCAGTTTCTATTTGACCTTTATTTATAACATTATTTTTTTTTAAAAAGAAATTTTAATATTACAGTAAGAAAATTACATGATCTATAAATCTAGTGAGAAAATCATAATGTGTTTCTGCTTTTAGAGTTGACTAAAGTTTGGCTTGTTTTTCTGGCCATCGTAACTTTGAGCAAAATTGTCCAAATGCCCTTACAACTCAGTGAACAAAAAATTGGATGAGAAAGCTCCTTATATTTTCTAAAATTAAATTTTAGAAAAAAACAATTTTAAATTGACATTGACTAGCTTGGTATTCCATATATTGGTAGAAAACATAACTACAAACACTCTATACATAGGTGACTGAAATTCCGACCTAAATGTAAGATCAAGCAAGAGAGATAGCCTTTATTTGGTACCACTTGGTTGGTTACTCTGTGTTGCAGGGACCTCTTAAACCTCTTATTTTGTACTACGTGGTTGGTTACTTTGTGCCACGAGACCTTTTTAAATATATATATAGAGAGAGAGAGGCCTTGCATAGTATTCGGTGAGAAGAATGCTCATTTTAACATTCACCACCTGCTCCATTGCGTTGATTGAATATTTGTTATTCTTTTCATCTTGAGCTACGTCCTTGATTGCCACCATCAACCTTGGTTTGTCCCCATGTCTCCAGTATATCAACCTCTTCTAATTGTCCAATTTTATGAGTTAACACTTAATTCTTTCTGTAGATCTTCACACACATACATCCGTCTTGGGGTGCTTTGCATATTTCCTTTTCATCTTAGCTGTGAGAATAAAAATATTCCTCCTTTGCCCAAAGTTACGAGAGTCGTGGATAATCTTTGAAGTAGGTTAAACGTTCTACAATTTCGACCTTTTTTGGTTTTCCATGATCAAAATCCAGCCAACCAATATTTGCCAAAATTGCAATTTTAGATTAGATGAAATTCTTATTTTTAATGCAGAAATGAATTCAACACCTTTGAATACTTCTAGTGCAACCGATTTATACAATGTCAACATCTGATAAGTGTAATTCTTTCAATCAAAAATGAATCTTGCTAGATTTCAAGTAAACCATGTTGGTTTTCCTTCCCATTACTTTGAGGGGTCGAAAAAGAGTTAATTCATATAACATTTAGATTATGTCTATCATCATTTCCTTGTTTCCTTCTCCTATGACTCTCCCCAATTCCATCACCCTTCTAAATCACACTTACCCTATTGGGGATTATTAATCACTTGAGCCCTAATTTCTTCCATTATTGGGGACTTAGGGACTTGATTGCCTATTGTGATGAAATGGGCATATGTTTTGAGGAGAACTGGCATTTTCCATCCTTCACCTCTCTAACTTTTTGTTGCCCTTTTGTTTCACCTTGCTCCTTTGAAAGACCAGGAACAAATGTAGAAACACATTACCAAGATCTATCCTATCTGAATTCCTATGGAAAACATCAAATTAATAAAAGTAGATCTAACAAACGAGTAAGAGGAGATAAAAGAATTTTCATAAAACCCCAAGGTGGGGAAACATTTACGGAAGTAAGGTCTTTTTATTTTTCAACAAACTCTCCCAATTATATTCGTTGGAGAAGACTCTCAAGTATATGAATGAGCCCAAGAATCCATAGGGTCCACACTGATGACCAATACCATAAACCACCCTCCACACTAATGATCAATACCATAAGTCACCCTCCACTTTCTTGGATTCAAGACCAATTGTCTCAATTTATAGTAACCAAGAGAAACTAGAACCATTTATACATCAAACTCCTTGGATGAACTTCTTTGTTTGTTGAAATATTGGATAGAAGTTCTAGTATTTTTGGCCATGAGCATTTAACAATAATGATTGAAGTTTTTTTGTTTTTTTGGCATCAATTTACAAGTAGATCTAGTTTATTTTTTAGATATGTTAGTTTAAATTTTCACATTTGATTTTTAAGCCCAATTTTAATAGATCTACAAATTCAAATCTAAATCTCATGCTTGGTTTATGAAAGTTCTAAGCTATTTTTTACAAATCTGACATTATCATTAGATTTGTACCATGTTAAATAGTCAAGATCAATGTTCATGTTGCTAAATTTGGTCTTTGTTTGGACCACATCTAAGATTAAATATTCATAGGTGCACTTCAAATTAATACAAATTAATGTATTTTGGGGATAGATGTGTTTGGAGTGGTCCAATTAGCTAGCTAAGATAAACCATTTGTTTACCACAATTGACTTTCAATTGCCTCGGATATTGAGAATTTCTTCTAACTAACATGGATTGTTCATTCACTATAATATGTGTTTAAATTAGTTCTGGAACAATACACTAAATGGATTTGATCAATTGGTTATAATGATGTGTTATGTATTTGGTTGTTATGAGGTCTTCAGTTCAAAACCCATGCACTCTCAATTGTAATTAACATTTTGTTGAATAGCTTTATCATTCGGAAGACGCACCACATCATTGTCACATGGACTCATTCACCCAACTAGCATGTTCTACATCATTAGGTGCATCCAAACATAACTTAAAATCTCAACAGCCACGTGTAATGCCACGTCAATATTTCGTATGTACCACATAAGCATTTCGTACATGCCACGTCAACGTTCTATACATGCCATGTCAGCATATGTATCTTTCCATGTCAGATCAATAAGAGGACTGCCATGTGGCACCTCTGGCTTAGCATGCGGGGATTAGCACCAAAATTTTAAAGTTTGTTTTTAAATTGCCATAACTTTGTCATATGACATCAATTTTCAATGCATTTTTTTGCAAAATGTGTATTTTTCAGTTCTCCACATGGCGAAATATTTGGATCCAATGAATTACTCTGTTTGATGTTGGTGTTTTTCATTTGTTCTTCAAAACCTAAGCCTAGACCTCATTTTTGCAACTTAAAATGGTCATAACTGTAAAGACCGTCATTTAATTTAAACTACCATATAATTAAAACATAACAGTAAATTTGATATTTACTCAAATTTCACTTAATCTAGCATATTCACTCCCATATTTCAATAAATAAAATAACAATTTACATAACAATTTGCATAATTTACATAACAATTTAAATACCTCGCTCTGATGCTGTCGCTCCCTTCGCTTGAACCTATCCACAGCGGCTTGCTCCTTAAGACACCCCAAAACCAGCCACCCTACCGACTAGTACGCCTAGCCCTAGGACATCAATGGATGTCCTAGCCCTCCGAGCCCAAAACCCCTCAGCCTCGGTGCACTGTAAATCCCACTGTCAACTAACTCTGTTCCAATGCTCCCAAAATCTCCTCTCCCGTCCAATGCATGAATGAATATCTCCCCCTCTCCATAATCCTTCTCCTTCCCTTATGCCTCCTTCACCGCCCTCGCACATTCACTCCTCCACCAAACACCTTATCCCTTAATTAATTCCTTATCCATTCATTTATTTCTATTTAATGGTCTTATCCTTTATTAAATATTTTCCTTTTACGTATGGGTTACGTTATTCCCTATGGGATACGTAACCCATTTAACATTATATTTCATTTTTAACCTTTAATTTAATACTTAATCAATTAATGACTCACTTAATAATTAATCATTCATTAACCCTTAATTAAAAAGTTAATCATACTTAAGCTAATCATAGTAAAAAAAAAAAATTAATTAATAACATATAATTAATTAAGGTTATATAATAATTAATTATAATTTAGCTAATTTTTAGGATTATTTATGAAATTATTCATATTAATAAGTAAAGGGTCATTACAATAACTCTGATGCATACACCATTTTGAGTGAAGTTTTTTTCAAAATGTATAAAACTTCATACTATATGCAATGGTGATATCAGTTTCTATTGATTTTTCCATATGATTATTGAGGATGGTAATGGCCTCACATTTCTCCTTTGTTTGATTGTGGCAATAGTCTATTTGAGACAATTTCTCGATGGTAGAATTTTGGTGTTTCTCTTGACACAATGTATTTGTGATGGGGAGACCATTTTACAAACATATGGTGCATATTTGAGCACTTGCTAAACTTGGTGATCATTGTGAGATCATGTTCAAGTTTTTGATTGAAACACTCTAGTGGATCGTCAACACTTTTAGCTTTGTTGGATCACATTCAACGTCATCTTTTACTATCATTCATGTCTTCTTGGAGAGATCGTTCTTTGCAACATTCTAGACTTACCATCATGATTCATTCCTTTGCTCTTGGAGGATTTTTCTTGTAGTTAGCTCTTTGTTTGTTTCACTTGTTCTAGAGTGGTGTGTGTGAAGAGTTTGGAGACAAATTGGTTATGTAGATTATTATTCTATCTTCAGTTTTTTAGCACTTCATCATGAGCATATCGATGTTGTCATTGCTAGTCATTTCGTATTGATTCTTGATGGTCGCAAGATTATTCTCCTTGCACCTTATTGAGGATCTAGTTGCAGTGTATTGATGGTTTCCTACATTGTTCCACTCAACGACTTATCTTTGATAGTAGCATAGTTTGAAGCTAGCTTTGCTACTCAATGAAGATGTTTGAAGTTGTCATTAAGAGGGAATGTAATGTAATGCCATATTCTTCCAAATGTGTTCATTATAACCTTGATGTAATGATAGTCTAGTGGCCATATTTACTGTTGTATAACTTATCATTATGATGATTGCGAGAACATCATTTTGAAACATTTGTACACACAATGAGGCATCATTAGATTTGTGAGATCTTGGATATCTCACATTATTGGCCTATTATTCTTACGTAACACAACTCCTTCATTGGCTCAGTACACATCCCCCTTGTCAACATTATGGGGGAATATTATAATGTGTTTTAATGTTATCTAGTGCCACATTTACCATTGTATATTCTATCACTATGATGATTGTGAGAACATCATTCAGAGGCATTTTTACACAATGAGGCATCATTAGGCTTGTGAGATCTCAGATATCTCACATTATTGGTATGTTATTCTTATGTAACACAACTCCCTCATCAGCTCATGTTTTCATTCCTCTAATCAACATTACGGGGAATGTTAGAATGTGCTTTAATGTTGCCTAGTGGCTTGATGCAATTTTGTACTCAGTGTCATAATGATAATCATTATAACATCATTTGTGGAGCACTTACACATGTAACAAGGCCTCACTAGATTTTTGTAAAATTGTTAATGTGCACATGGGGATAGTTTTGGGAGTTATTTGGCGGTGACATATCTCTTAGGTAATGACTTACACTCATAGGTCATTCTTATCCACAACTTCTCTGTTATGTCTTGATGAACTTATCATCAACCTTTATGGATTAATTGATCTTTAGCGTTGACTGTCCCATATAATCAATGGTCCAATTTTTTTCTAGCTATTAAAAATTTCTCACACCTTTATGTCAATAACTAATAAAGATAATCCTAGTTTTAGGAACTCTTTATAATATTCAAGAGATAAAACCCCTATTACGTACAATCCTTGCATTCAAATCAACAAAGATAAAACCCTTATTACGTACAACCTTTGCATTCGAATCTACAACACTTTTTAGATACAACAATTGTATTCAAACAATAAATAAATAAACAATATATATTAGCCTAGTTACAAGAACCATATGTAGTATTCAACGGATAAAACTCCTTCCATATACAACACTTTCATTGAAATTACAAAAGGCTTAAAGCCAAATTCCACTAGCCTTATTGCCAATTGACAATGTAGACCAACCTAGCCACGTGTTCAGAGGGTAGTTAAAAACTTTGAAGATTAAGTATACGCGAAAGTTCCTTTTTTGTCTTCAAAATGAATCTAAACAAAATATAATGCTTGCATTCAAATCAACAAGTGGCTTAAGGTAAAATTCCCCTAATGTTCATGCCAATAAATAATATAATATAGACAACCCTACCTATAGGAACACCCCTTGTAAATAATAGAGAGATGAGAAACCCTTATATGTACAAGGCTTGCATTCAAATTAAAAACACCTTTTTGATATAACAATTGTATTCAAGCAATAAATAAATAATATAGACGTGCCTAGTGTTATAATGAATGAATATACAATAGTCAATAGATAAAAACCTCTTTCATATACAACATTTAAATCTATAGGTTTAAGTTGAAATCCCAATTGTATTGTTGTGAATAAACAATCTAGACACGTTTAAATATAGCTTTTGAGTGTAGTTAAAAACTTTGAAAATTAAGTATATACAAAGTTATTTTGTTTCGTCTAGCCAAAACAAAATGCTCAATTAAACTCATAGATCACTAAAATAACATATTGAAATGTTGTGGAACAATATAAGCATTAAACTCCCATAACCCAATTAGAGAGATGAAAACCCTTTTTATGTAGAGTGCTTACATTAAAATCAACAACACCTTTTTGATACAACAATTGCATTGAATCAATCAATAAATAATATAGACATGCTTGGTGACTTAAAGAATGAAGACTATATACGAGTTAATAGATAAAAACCCCTTCCATATACAAACGTGACATTCAAATATAGAGAAATGAAAACCGAATTGGAGATGAAAAACCCTTCTATGTACAATGCTTGCATTTCAATTTACAACACCTTTTAGATACAACACTAGTCAACATATGAAAAACCCTTCCATATACAACATTTTCATTCAAATTTACAATAGGCTTAAGTTGAAATCCCACTAATTTGTTGTGAATAAACAACCTAGAGATGCCTAGCTATAGCTTTTGAAGGTAGTTAAAAACATTGAAAATTAATTATACACAAAGCTATTTTGTTTTGTCCTTAAATGAGCCTAAACAAAATGTTCAATTAAAGTTATAGATTACAATAACATGTGGAAATGTTGTAGAACAATATAAGCACTAAACTCCTACAATCCAATTAGAGAATCGAGATGTGTGATAATATTGATCCATTCAAATCAACAAGAGGCTTACAATAAAATCTCGTTCATATGCAATATGCAAAAGGTTCAAAACCCTTCCATATACAACACTTGAATTCAAATCTACAATAAGATTAAGTTGAAATCCCACTAATCTTGTTGTGAATAAACAATCTAGAGATGCCTAGCTATAGATTTTGAAGGTAGTTAAAAACTTTGAAAATTAAGTATAGACAAAGCTATTTTGTTTTGTCCTTAAATGAGCCTAGACAAAATGTTCAATTAAACTCATAGATTACARTACATGTGGAAATGTTGTAAAACAACATAAGCACTAAACTCCTACAACCCAATTAGAGATGCATAGTAATATCGATCCATTCAAATCAACAAGATGCTTACAATAAAATTCCATTCATACGTAATATGCAAAAGGTTCAAAACYCTTCCACATACAACACTTGCATTCAAATCTACAATAGGCTTAAGTTGAAATCCCACTAATCTTGTTTTGAATATACAATCTAGAGAGGCCTAAACAAAACAACCATGTTTTGTCTTTAAAATGAACCTAAACAAAAATGCTYWATTGAACTCAATCATTGTCAGAATATCCATAAATGGTATGGAGCAATACAATAATTGAATTACCATAAKCCAACYCGACATCCMATGCTTAAGCAAGAGTAACCCACTCTCCACACTGCAACAACACATAATTTAGAGCAATAGTCACKAAGGCCTCTTAGGCAAGATTCAGAGACATGAACAAAKTATCRCAAAATTATAGAAAGGGGYGGAAGGGGGAACATAACCCACAAATGKTTACCMTGAGCCCCAAGAGCTCAATCCCTTATAGCCACTACAAGTTGCAAAACCCTTCCAAGCTTCCAAACCCTAAGGAGCTACAATGTCAACTCCCACCAAGCCATGTTAAACCCCAAAACTCTAATGCAACAACACCAATTGTGAAGGCTCGGGAAAAACTTAGGCTTTAACAGAAGATAGAGGCAAAGGCAACCCATATTGCACATGACAAGCAAACACACATGGATATAAGCAAACCAAAATAAAATGAAGAACAAGATCACAAGAGGAAACACATACTTTGATATCTACCATAGACCAATGGCAAGGCTCCAATGCCAATTTGCTAGTGTATGTAAGACCTTGGAATGAAACCCAACATGTGTGTAAGAACCCCACACACAATCCTCTGATAATGAAATGCTCCTTTATGCAATTGCTAACAACTCACCTATGGTGTACTAGAGACCAACAACTACAACTAAATACCACAACCATTGCACCATGACTACCAAAATCCAGAGTGCACCACGACCATCGAATGAAACCCAACAAGAAGACGAGCACAAACCAACAACTACCATAGAAACCTATAACACACCATGATTGTTGAGACCAAGCCAAATTGCACCACAACTAGCATAGACCATGCCATCAATAGACCACCAAGTCCATAGGAAATCCCAACATGAAGACAAGTAATGACCATGCCACTAATAGGCCATCCACTCCATGGAAAATCCAACTACACCAAAAATGCCAAATGAAACATGGTAGGAAACTCAATGAGAAGACAAGTAGAGACAATGCAACCAATAGACCACCCACTCCACACAAACTTGACATCTAGAGGAAGGTGAGAAGGTCACATTCATTAAGAACTGAACAAATGACCCACTGCTCTACACCTACCATTGTACCCACCATTCCACCTTACAAAGTGGAGGGAAATTTTTGCTTTTTAACTCTGATAAATACTTTACAAACTCAATCTTTTTTACTTTTCTTTGATGGAGCCTCGAAAGGAAATCTCGGGGAGGCAGGTACAGGAGGGGTAATTTATGACCTTAGGGGGAAATTAGCACAATCATATGAATGGAAACTAGGAACAAGGACAAATAATCAAGCAGAAGCTTATCGACTATTAATGGCCCTCAAATTAGCCATAACATTGTAGATTAAAGAAATGATCATTCTTGGCAACTTGCATCTCATTATCCAACACATGGGGGGGATCCCTCCCCTCAAATTTTCAGTTAGCAACAATATTGGAAAGGGCAAATAGTTTCTTCAAGAAATTCACGCAAATAACTTGGTTCCATGTGCTTCATGAGCTCAATGGAGAGGAAGATAAAAGGGCCAATATGGTCATGGTTAAAAGAGGGGGGGAGGTGGATATACTTAAGAAAGTCAAAGCACGAGCCTCCAATCCCTTAAGTCACATCATCTCTCTCGAATGATGAAATCAAGGCAACAAATGGCAATCAACATCGCAAGAGAAGGTTGTGATAGAAATAATCAAGATTCTCCATACCCATTTAGAGGAGCATAACAAAAGTATGAAAACTCTTTAAACCAAGATTGAACTATTAATGGGCACAATGACTACTCAGAAGGAATACTTAGACAAACTCTCCTCTCAGATACATGCACTTTGGAATCTGAATGTTACTCAACAATCAACTCATCCTAGAAACAAGGCACCTATCGTCGTTGAAGACTCTCAGTGATTGTAGTTGGTAATTCCTTCATCCAAGTTTGGAGCGACACAGAATCAAATCCCCACTGTTAAAAGGTCAAGAGGAAGTCAAGGAAGTTGTCGAAATTGGTACTATTGCTCTCAGGCCTATTAATATACAATAAATGACAATCTCTTTAGAACATTCAACTACGAATTTGACAAGCAACCTCAAAACTACTAGGGAACATCGAATACTTAGAATTCTTGTTTTGTTTCTTGTAGTTAAAACTATTAGAAAATTTAACACCGTGGTGAATAGTGATCCCATGGTGAATTACCATTTTGTAACCTCTATTTGCAAAATGTATCCAACAATTATTAAAAAAAATGTTATTTAAAAACTTTTTCAACATCTCAATAATTAATCGATATTGTATAGACCCTAAAGCTTTTACACGCTGTCGAAAATCCCTGAAGAAACCACAAGCTAGGGTTTGACAACAACGGTCTCAATAGCGCACAAAATGGTTACCAAAGGGGGCGGGAGTGGAACCCCCTCATATAAGCAGGAAGTGGTGGTAGGGGGAAAGGCCCACGGGGTGTTGGTTTCAAAGAACCATTGACAAGCACCTCGGAATCAGGATTGGAAAAGAACTAGGAGAGCAACCAAGAAAAAATGGATCATGTGGGGGAGGAAGTCAGAGAAGCCCAGAAGGAAGCGCAGGAATCAGCGAACCCCAGTGGGACAAATGGGCGCAACCCATGTAAACCTAAAACCGCAATGATACCAAGGGTTATATTGGAAGACCCACAAACACAACTCTATCGAGACCAAATGAAGACACATGCACTAATTTGCAAATTCATGGGGTTGTGGCCCACAGAAAGAACGTTGCGCAATTAGATAAAATATCAGTGGAAGCCAAGTGGACAAGTGGAACTCCACCTGGGCTCGAAAGGTTTCTTCACAACAGTCTTTATGAACCTGGAGGACAAAGATAAAGTCTTTGAGGGGGGGGCATACTTCCACGCTTCAGCAAGGTTGTACATGCGGCCATGGAAGGAAAACTTCTCCCCAGAGAAAGGAACCTTTAAAAATGTCCCAGTCTGGTTGAGGTTTTACTCCCTACCGCTAGACTACTGGTTGTCGTCCACCTTCGAAGCAATCGGGAACAAGCTGGGAAAATATGTCAAGACATCGGAAGCAACCCTTAAAGGGAGATATACATCATATGCAAGGATCTGCATAGAGATGGATGTGTCGAGGGCGCTCCCAAAGCCATAAGCCTAGAATTCAGGGACGAGGAATGGATACAAAGCATCAACTATGAGCAGATCCCCTTCCGATGCAGAATATGCCATGAACATGGACACCTAATCAAAGAATGTCCACTCAACAAAAAACAAGAAATAGAAAATACCAAAACACAACAGGATGAGGATGAGTTTGTAAAACCTAACCATAGAAACAGAGAAAACAAGAAACCAAGCAAAGCCCCAACATGAAGCAACCTGGAAGCCAGGACTAGACCAAAAGGAAGGGAGAAGGCTAACCAAGGGGAGAAGGAGGAAAGGAAAAGACAAAAGCTAGAGAAACCAGAGAACAAGCAACTCAGGAGAACATAGATATTCCAAGCAATAAGAGGGAATAGTGAGGTAGCGCAAGTCCTATGGAAAGAGGCAACGAAGATACCAACACCCCAATGCAGGAGGCAGACAAAGACTCGGAAATGACACCAAGAGAGGTAGGCACGAAAGATCCGTATCTCAGAGACATTGTGGAAAGGGAAGGAATAGACCTCCCGAACATATTGGAACAATGGAAAAAGCAAGGAGTAGACAATGTGCCAGTGGAGCAATTAGATCGTATCCAATACCTTTTCCTTTTGGGAGAGGAAGCAAAAACCAAAGGGATCAAGCGCATGCATGGCAAGATAGGACACCTGGGAATCAAAGCAGGCGAGGGACAATCACAACAGTCACCCAAGCAGATGAGGCAGAAAAAAGGAAGGAAATCAAGCAACGTAGCCCTACAAGAACTAGGATCCATGCTAATCAATTCAGGTAAGATCAAAAATCTCTTCCCCAACTCCCCCCCACATGTTTAAATGAAGATTATAACATGGAATATAAGAGGCCTAAATAGCCCACGAAAACAAGGAATCCTTAAAAATAGACTGAGGAAGGAACAACCCGACCTCTGTTCCATTCAAGAGACAAAATGCACTGTAGACAGAATGTAAACAATCAGTAAAAAACAATGGATTAAGTACAAGGTTTTGGTTGTTGAAGGCCAATAGATGGCAGGCGTTATACTCGCCTTATGGAACCCACACTCGCTGACCCTACTAGCAACTGAAGCAACGAGACACACACTTTCGGTTAACATGCAAATTATAGGTAACAATGAAGTGATTCTATGCACAAATGTGTATGGCCCCCAGAGGTTGGAGGAAAAAAGGAGAATGCTCCTAGAAATCAAATATTTACAGACCCGAGCCCGCAACCTCCACTATATCTTAGCAGTGGACTTCAACATCATCACAACACTTGCAGAGAAAAAAGGGGGCACCAGGAGATTAGACAGAGACGCGAAGGAATTTTCAGCTTTCATTGAAGCAATGGAGATGGTGGACATTAGAACCAACAATGGCCAATTCACCTGGAATACCAAACGAATTAACCACTACCAAGTAGCTACAAGGCTAGATAGATTCCTGGTGTCGGAGTCCATTATTTTGTAAGGACTAACTTTAGAGTGCAACATCCTTCCATGGGGGGGTTCAGGCCATTGGCCAGTTCAATTGGAAGCAAACTTCCAAACCACTCCAAAAAATAGACCCTTTAGATTTGAGAAATTTTGGATCGATCATTCCACTTTCAAAGAGAACATCAAACATTGGTGGAGGGAGGAATTATTGGATCAAGGGACAAAGATGTTGAAACTTTATAAGAGACTCCAGTACATCAAATACAAACTCAAGGAGTGGAACAAGGAAATCTTTGGAAACATAAACCAAGAGAAGAAAAATATCGAGGAAAGAATGAGGATACTCCAGGAACTCTGCATAGATGAGGGTTACATAGAGGAGTGGAAAAGAGAAGAGATCTAGATGATCCAGGAATGGGAAGCAAGATGCTATCGGGTGGCTAAAGGAAGGGGAGCGAAATACCAAGATTTTTCATAGAACAACCATTGCAAGAAGAACACACAACAAACTCCTAAAAATCAGAGACCAGGATGGGATCGAAAGAGAATCCCACAAGGAAATTGAAAATACATTGGTCAATCACTTTGAGGGGATAGCCCAAGAACCTAATCAAGACAGAACGGAGGCCATACAAAGGATAACTCAGCACATCCTCAGGTTGGTCACCGAGGAACAAAATATCAATCTAAACAAACCCACAACAAAGGAAGAAATCGACCAAGTGGTCCAGGAGATGCCCAATGGAAAGGCCCCAGGCCTAGATGGTTTCATAGTGGATTTTTTCAAAGCCTACTGGGAAGTGGTTAAACAAGATGTTTATGGGGTGGTGGAAGACTCCAAACGCTTGGCTTCCATCCTGAAAGCTTCAAATGCGATAATGATCACACTAATCCCAAAAGAAAATGAAGCAAGGACCTCGGATCACTACAGGCCTATAGCTCTATGTAATGTAGTGTACAAGATAATCTCCAAAGTCATAGCCAATCGCTTGAAACCTCTCCTACTCACACTGATTTCACAAGAACAGGTCGGATTCGTAGAGGGAAGACAAATATTGTACAACATCATCCATGCCCATGAGCTTATACACACGCTAAAAAGCCAAAGGAGAGGGGGGATGATAATCCAACTTGACCTGGCAAAAGCTTACGACAAAATTAGTTGACACTATATGGCCAAGACGCTGGAAGCCTTTGGGTTTGAACAACACTAGATCAACTGGATTGTCAATCTAGTCTCAATGACAAGCCATTCTCTGCTAATCAATGGAGCCCTAGCAAAACCCTTCTAGCCTTCGAGAGGCATAAGACAAGAAGACCTGCTATCCCCCTTCTTGTTCATTCTAATGATGGAAGTGCTCAGTAGAAGCATAAAAAGCACAACTGCAACAGGAGAATTAAAAGGCATCAAACCTTTCAAAAATTGTCCAACCTCCACACACCAACAGTTTGTGGATGATACCTTAGTCCATGGTACACCCACGGTCAAGGAAGCAAAAACCTACAAAAGAATCTTAGAAGACTTTGGGGAAGCCTCTAGGGCGGAGATCAACCACTCCAAATCCATGATCTATTTCTTTAACACTAATCCTGCAATTCAAAGGAACCTGGCCAGAATTCTGGGGTTTGAACGCAAAACGCTCCCAACGAAATACTTGGGAATCCCCCTGATGGACAAAGCTTGCAAAATGCAAACGTGGGAAGGAGTGATCAACAAACTGGAAAAGAGGGTAAAAAATTGGACCTACAGAGCTCTCAACCTGACAGGGAGGCTTATCCATACCAAAGCGGTTCTACAAGCAATTACGGTGTATATGATGTCAGTGTTTTCAGCTCCCAAAGGAGTACTACAAAAGATAAAATCCATTCAAAGAGAATTCCTATGGCGAGGTGCGTAAACTAAAAAGAAATGGGCCCTGGTAGTCTAGGAGATGGTATGCAAAACAAAAGGCAAAGGAGGCATGGCGTTACAAGACCCACAGATAACCAATGAAGCCTACGGGGCAAAACTCTGGTGGAGATGGGTCAAGGACAACTCAGTACCATGGACAAACCTCTGGAAGGCCAAGTATGCCCAGAACATCAATGATCAAGACCGCATCTATTTCATGGGCACAAGGGAGGGATCATCCATCTGGAATCTAGCATGGCGCGACAAGAATTGGATCCATAAACACAGCTTCTGAGAAGTCAGAAATGGTCAAACAGCTAGATTCTGGGAGGATGAGTGGAAACAGGAACCCAAAATGGAACATCCGGATAGGGAGGAACTACAATAGGAAATGACAGTGCAAGGTAAAACAAAAATCCATCACTATTGGAAGCAAAGAATTGATAGCGATAGATGGAGGACCTGGGATAAACTCAATCCCCAAAATAGAGATTGTATCACAACCCAAACAAAAGAGGTGGAAGAGGATCTGGGGAAAAGGAAAATTGCAGTCTCAAAGGACGAGGATCAATTAAGGTGGGGCATGGAAAATGGAGAGGAATTCAACTTAAAAGAAGCATGACAGTACATCACGAACCAGGATGAGGAGGACCCAGCGCAATAGTGGGGAAAGATTTGGCGCAACCCCCAATGGCCAAAAATCAAATTGTTCGAATGGTTAGTACTCCACAACAAAATTCTAACCTGGGAAAATCTTAGGAAAAGGGGTTATATAGGTCGATCTCGCTGCCACCTCTATCAAGCCAAGGAGGAAACAACCAATCACCTCCTCGACGAGTGCAATTATATAACAAAGCTATGGGACTGGGCGGCCAATATATATCGCCAATCCAATAGGATTCAGGGAAACATCAGCTCAACCATCAACAATTGGAATGAGAGTTACAACAAAAATGAAATGGTGAACCTCTGCTGGGAACTAACACCGGGGATGATAATCTAGGCAATATGGAAAGAAAGGAATCGACACATCTTCAAGAATGAAGGCCTACCGGAAGGAAAGCTCAAGGAGGAAATAATCTCACAAATACGAGAAACGTTGCAGAGCCGCAACTGCAAGAAGGAAACAATGCAACTTACTGACCATGATGTCTGCGTCTTGGAGTTCTTTCACCTAAAGGATGGGCGCAACAACTCAACGGTCGCGCGGGATCCACAACTCCAAATAGGAGACTGCAACTAGACCCCCTCCCCCGTTGGGGTTCCTCAAACTAAATTTTGACGGGGCGACAAAAGGCAACCCAGGAGTGGTAGGGATGGGAGGGGCTATCAGAGAAAGTGGTGGTAACATCATCCGGTTGTATGCTGGGAGTATGGGAAACTCAACCAGCAACGCAGCGGAATTTGGACTTGAAATCCTAAGGCACGAAGGGATGACAAACACAATTGTCAAAGGCGACTCCACCCTGGTCATCAACATGATGAAGAGACTCCAGAATGGAACCAGAGTGGGCAAGGTTCAGAGACATTGGCGCCTAGCCCTCTCCCTACAGAAAATCTAGGAGCATCTGAAAAATCTGAACACAGTGGAGTTGCGCTAGGTCCACAGGTCAGCGAATGGCCTGGCGAAGAGACTAGCCAATGAGGGGGTAGATAAGGAAGGACCAGAACTAGACACTACCTAGATCAACATCCCGAACGGTCAACTCAGAACAAACTGCATCCAGCAAGCGACAAAAGATCGTGAAGGCAGGTTAAGCAAGGCAGGTCACATTGAGAAGGGCAGTGCAAGGCCCAACGACGGGCATGCAAAACCCAGGTAGGATATGATTGTCGAACACTCGGTCACCAATCAACATACAAGATCAACATCAACATCAGACGAGAGTATGAAAATAAGATCCTAGTGATAGAAAGAGAAGCAGAGAAAGAACGAGGGAAAGTACAGACGACAAGCTGCATATAACGAATGACATAAGGCATGAGGGAGTGACATGGCCTAGACCCGATCCTCCATGCCAAAGCATAGATACGAACAACAACACAGTAAGATCTCATACGAGCAAGGGTAGGGACCTGTACAAGGATAAAAGGCGAGTCATCATGATCATACAAACCGCAATCGGAATAAAGATTGGGAGAGATTACCAATACGAGCAAGTCATGATTGGAAGGACAAGTGCACAGTAGGAGAAGCCCAATAAGAGGAACGACAACATAAATAACCGTAATCAGAAGAAGCACAATATCAGGGACTGCCATAGATACAAGGACAGGGAAAAAAAGAATTGTTGTGAAGGGAGGTATAGGATGAATAACCAACAAAGGAGCTGCGACAGACCCATCAGGACGGTGAGAATGAAGTGAATGCATAGGAAGAGAAACCCCCTTGGAAAGGAAGTGTCGAATAGTCCACGATGGATACCAAGAATGGAGCAGGCGACAAAAGAGGCAAAGGGCACCTTCCAAACTCTGGTAACACCAAAAGGAAAAGACACCATTACCCGCTGGGAAAAGGAAATAAGAGAAAAAAACAAAGACAAAACATGGGATGCACTGGCACAAAAAGCGGACTGGTTAACTGATCCGAGGGCCATGCAACCCAGAGAAACCCTATACCAGAAAACAATGGAGATGACGTGGATAACTAAGATGATGATTGGTAAAGTGATTACGAAAATAGAAGACGTTAGACAGGAGGATAACAAGGAACTCAAGAAGATGTTGGAAGAAATCTTGAGTTGCATCAACAACTTGGAAACCATCACCGAACTGTTAGTTGAGGTCGAGAAGGACTAGAAATCTAAGCTGGAGCGGTTGGCTGCTCAATGTCACCTCTATTTGTGCTATGTCCACCACATGGATATCACACCAGTCGATGGCAACGGAGCGCCAGCCCATATCGGGAAGACTCGCACAATCCCCCAGAAGGAGGAAAACAAGAGTCAGGCGGATGGCGGGGAGAAAAATATCATTGTCCTGGACTAGTGAATGGTTAGTCGAATGGTTAGTGTGACCGCGACCCTCTCAGGCCTAATAGGTTGGTGTAACATCTGTCTTCCTTTTATGTTAATGTTGTTTTTCCCTTTAAACTGGTTATGGTGGGACTGGCCTGGTTTCCCCTGGTGGCAGACCAGTCCCTCCCCTCGAATATATCAGTAAGCGCAACTCGGGAATCCCTGGTATCCTTTCCTACTAGGCAGACCATGAGGCCCCCCCTTTTATGTATCATAATTTTTGGAGTAATATCGTTACCTATGCTCACTTACAAAAAAAAAAACATCTCAATAATTAAGATAATCAATTTATTATTATATCATTTTATTTTATTTTAATAAAAAGTGGAACCTTTCATATTAAAACTTCATCCAAAAAAGGTGGATACATGACACTTGGGAGCCAGGTGTCCTGCCTGTAGAGGAAACCAGGACACCTGGTTGTTTGACTGTAACATGTCCAAGAATTAGATACATCATAGAGCCACCCTGCCCGTAGGAAACCAGGGGGTATGTTCAGAACTAACAGCAGGTTGAAAGTATAGTTACTAAGGCTAACCAAGCTAATGCCTAGAGGACTGTAGTCCTGAGAAAAAAAAGTAGCAAACATGGAGAAAAAGCAAGTAAACTCTAAGACCTGTTAACCAGTGCTCGCATTGTCATCCTTCGCTGCTGGTGCACGAACTGGTATAGCAAAAGGCTGAGCACATGTAGGACATAGGTGCTTGGGTGAGTCGGTGGAATAAGCCGCATAGAGCATATCCAAACGTTGGCTTGTGCAAACCGCGCGGTAGATTTGATCTTCTACCAGTC
>ML778956.1:1252240-1292612 GCA_009831015.1 Picea engelmannii
CTAGAGAAAGATGTTGAATTTTGGCCAAAGATTTGTTTTCCAAATGATGTGCCATATCCATTCTCTAGGATGAATATGGAACTGAGATTTGATGGCATATTCTTCTTTTATGGAGAAATTTACCTTGGGGGAGTGTCCCCATCGAAGAATATTATGTCAATGTCGAATGCAGACCTTCCTAGGTGTTGCCTCATCCTGCCATGAGTGCAAATCACATTCCTCGGGGAGCTAAAGATCCTCGTGACTAATCTTCCATTCTTGTTAGGTTTATGAAAAGACCGAGGCTTTCCAAATACCTACAACTCAAAGATTATCATTATTCGGCACGAGGGTATGGACAATCTGTAGTGAATCTGTTTGCAAAAGGGGAGGCATTTGTTGCCAAGAGTCTGACCAGAAGAAAGCATCCTAACCACCCCATAGTTCCCAAAAGGCATGCTCTTGAACAGGACTGCAATTTTGGCCGACAACATTCCAAATTGAGGATCCATTGGCATGGTCATTCCATCTTATAAGATTAGCTTCCTCTATGTTTGGGGTGTATTTTCTTTGCCAAAAGCATGCCCATATTGTTCAGTTTTGGGGTACCTTGGGAAGTGGTCCCCTTGTGGTTGTGTCTCTCTAACCACAAGAGGGAAATGATTTGACCCTTGTACTTTACCTTTATGTTCTAATTTCTATTTGACTTAGAAGATTTAAGCCAAAAGTGAAATTTTGTCACTTAAGGCAAAAGTGACTATTAATTCACTTTGTGGGTGAATTAAAGGACATGAGGCAAACTTAGGAAACTTAACCAAAAGTGGGTTTCTAAGTGAGATACTTGTGAGAATATCTCACCCATTGATTAGAGATGGCAAGAGATGATCTTGGCCATCAATATTTAGGTTTGGCTAAGCATGGCTAAAGAAGGGCACAATGGGCAAGAGAGGCTTTCATTCTTGTTTTGTTCACTTGGAGAGTTTGGAGAGGAGCAAGGAGATGAGAATGGAAGCATTGGGTGAGGGTAGCTTGGGTACCTTAATTCATGGAGGGCACAAGGAGGCTTGAGGCTTCATTTATTTGTGGTGTGTGTTATTGCTTGGTGGAGGGCGCACTTGAGGAGAGAGGGTGCAAGCTTCCAAGCACATGTTGGTGTTGAGCTATTGCATATCTAATTGGTAGAGGTTTGAGGCAACATTCAAAGGGAACTTTGCATGCAAGGGATTCTCAAACAACCAAAGGAAAGGTCAAGGGTGCATTAGTGGTCTAGCTTGGACAATAAAGAGGAGGGCACACTTCTTGGGTGCATTTTCCAAGGAACTTGCTAGCAACGCTTGAGAGGAGCTTGCTATGTGTACATGTTCCCTTGTATTTTCTTACTAGGTGTATTTCATGCTTGAGACACTCCATATATATACATATATTCTAAATTGTTTTCCTCGAGTGGGGGGGTTTGTCCAAGGTCATGTTGACCAAAAATTACACTTGTTCATTTTTCATGTATGCTTAGTTGTATATCAGCAGTAGGAACTTGTGAAGATCCTAGAGGAGTGTTATTTGTTTTATGGTATTTTCATGTGCTAACATTAGTTCTAAAACCACTTGCAAGGGCACCTTAAAAGAGCACTGAACCATTAGTTTGAAGGCAAATTTCTTGGCAAAAATTTCAGGCATGTTTGTTGTCCTAAAACAACAACAAGGACAACTTTGATAAAGTAAACTTAGAGCCCAACATTAGGTAAAAGAAAAACCTGTTGTGAAGCCTTCTAGTTCCTCAAAAATCTACATGGTATTAGAGCCTAGGTGGCTAAGAGTTTGTTTATTTGTGGAGCATGCAGTGGACAGTTTTTTGGACTGTTTTGGACAATTGTGGACAACCTCTTTTCACACATGTGTCTACAGGAGTGAGGTTTTTCTTTTTTGCAATGTTTAGCATCAGTTTGAGTTTCAGTGGGTAGTCATGTTGGTGACTCAGATGAGGGTAGAGGATAGGCTAGCAGGAGCTAGCAACTGGTCCCCTTGGAAGACCGGAATAGTATTTGTATTGGAGGATCTTGAACTATGGGATATAGTTCAAGCTCCAATGGTTCTTCCTCATGTCATTTCTCCCTTATTGGTAGTAGACTCCAGGAAGAGGAACACCAAGGCTAAGAGGACTATATGTGATGTGGTGAGAGACCATGTCATACCCCATTTGACTGGGAAGGAGTTTTCCTTTGAGATTTTGGACTCATTGTGAAAACTCTACCAGAGTCCTAATCAGAACCAGAAGATGGTTCTGCGGGAGAATCTTAGGAGCATTCAGATGCTCAAGTCAGAGTCGATGACCTCATACCTCGGGATATTTACTCAGAATCGAGATGAGTTGGAAATAGTTGGTGAGATTGTGGATCCCATGGTTTTGGTGAGGACAGTCTTAAGCGACTTCTCCAAACCTTGGGGGTATTTTGTGTGAGGCATAGTGGCCAGGGAGGCCATGCCCAGTTGGGAGAGACTCTGGGACGACTTCGTACAGGAGGAGCTGAGATGAAACTCTGGATCTTCAGGCTAACATCATATTGCAGAGGGTGAGGAGGGTCTTTCTCTTTGGGAAAAGGGTAAAAATAATACTGCCAAGGGTGCTAGACAAGGTCCCAAGTGAGGGGCCTAGCCACTAGAGAGTGTTAGTGAGAAAGAGAGAGACATGAGCAAAGTGATATGGATTGCTTGTGGAGAGATGGGGCACTATGTTGGACAGTGTCCCAAGAAGAAGAAGAAGAAGAAGCATGATGGTACTGTAGCGACAACAAAGGAGGAGGAGTTCATTGCACAGTTTGAGAGGGATTTTTCCTTTGACAGTTGAGACACCATCCAACAGTTGGTGCATAGAAAGAGTTGAGGAGGTCCCACAGATTAAGAGTGTTTTATCTCATGGGACATTGACTCAGTTTTTGAGGACACCATATTCATGGGTGACTGGTCCACCTGAGACGACTTCAGTTTTAGATTTGTTGAGTAGACAGACAGTTGGTGTAGAGGCTTTAGTGCATCAGAGATTGATGAGAGTGAGCAGGGCACCAGAGAGGTTTGACTCTCACTTGGCTATGGAGACAAGTAGATCAGTTTTAGATTCCACTTCATGTGGAAGTCACTTGGTGAGATACCAAGGTGAGGATCTTGGTGAGATGCCAAGAGGTGAGACTCTTTGTGAGATGCCAAGAGATGAGACTCTTGGTGAGATGCCAATAGAAGTGACCTTTGGTGAGATGCCAAGGTAGGGATCTATGGTGAGATTCCAAGATCAGGATCTTTGGTTGAGCATATCAGAGTCAGAGGCCACTTTTGATGATCATGGTACAACCATACTCACCGAGTATTTGCCAGTAAGCAATGGTGTCCAATGCAGGGACGAGATTGGAGGGGTGAGTGACACTTTCCTCGATAAGAGGGAGTGTTGAGTTTTGGGGTACGTTGAGAAGTAGTCCCCTTGTAGTTGTGTCTCTTTAACCACAAGAGGGAAATGATTTGACCCTTGTACTTTACCTTTATGTTCTAATTCCACATTGACTTGGGAGATTTAAGTCAAAAGTGAAATTTTGTCACTTAAGGCAAATGTGACTATTAATTCACTTTGTGGGTGAATTAAATGACATGAGGCAAACTTAGGAAACTTAACCAAAAGTGGGTTTCTAAGTGAGATACTTGTGAGAAGATCTCACCCATTTATTAGAGATGGCAAGAGATGATCTTGGCCATCAATCTCTAGGTTTGGCTAAGGATGGATAAAGAAGGGTGCAAGGGGAAAGAGAGGCATCCATTCTTGTTTTGTTCACTTGAAGAGTTTAGAGAAGAGCAAGGAGATGAGAATGGAAGCATTGGGTGAGGATATCTTGGGCGCCTTCATTCATGGAGGGCGTGAGGAGGCTCGAGGCTTCATTTATTTGTGGTGTGTGCTATTGCTTGGTGGAGGGTGCCTTGAGGAGAGAGGGCGCAAGATTGCAGGAACATGTTGGGGTTGAGCTATTGCAGATCTGATTGGTATAGGTTTGAGGCAACATTCAAAGGGATCTTTGCATGCAAGAGATTCTCAAACAACCAAAGGAAAGTTCAAGGGTGCATTAGTGGTCTAGCTTGGACAACAAAGAGGAGGGTGCACTTCTTGGGTGCATTTCCCAAGGAACTTGCTAGCAACACTTGAGAGGAGCTTGTTATGTGTACAAGTTCCATTGTATTTGCTTACTAGTTGTATTCCATGCTTGAGACACTCCATATATATACATATATTCTAAACTGGTTTTCTCTTGGGGGGTTTTTTCCAGGGTCATGTTGACCAAAAATTATACTTGTTCATTTTTCATGTATGCTTAGTTGTATATCAACAATAAGAGCTTCTTAAGATCCTAGAGGAGTGGCCCACATGGGTGTAGACCAGCTGGCAAGTGCCATGTTAATGAAGGAAACATGTAAAGAAGGTCCCAAGTTCGATACTCACCCCGACTTACCCATTCCCCATGCTTGTGGGATGTGTGGACGCACCTGGAGGTTATAGTGGTAGCAGACAGGAATCGACCCCCTGTCATGCGAGTATGAGAACCACCTAAGTTGTTGATGTTTCCAACAACAACAAAAAAATATCCTAGAGGAATGTTATTTTTTTTATGGCATTTGCACATGCTAACATCAGTTCTAAAACCACTTGCAAGGGCACCTTAAAAGAGCACTTAACCATCAGTTTGAAGGTAGATTTCATCGCAGAAATTTCAGACCTGTTTGCTATCCTAAAAAAATAGACAACTTTGATAAAGTAAACTTAGAGCTCGACAAGAGGTCAAAGACAAACTTGTTGGGAAGCCTTCTAGTTCCTAAAAAATCTTCACATAGGCCCTCTAGATGCTTCAGCCACTACCACCAAGTTTTTTCTCCCATTGTTTCATTAAGCTTACATGGATCCCACAGATCGAGGCCCCTGCAAGCTTTGGTTTACAAAGTTTATCCCAATCGACAAGGGCCCATTTTCTCCTTTCATTGTTTCCTTGCCACATAAAGTTTCTTTGGATACTACGAATGGTTTGAGGGACAAATTTAGGAATAGTCAAAGCTGAGAAGAGATAGATTGGAATGGCCTAGAGAACCGATTTAATCAGCACAAGACACCCAACCAGGTTGAGGGAGCGAAAGGTCCAAGAATTAAGCCTTTTATGTAGGGAATTGATCACGGGTTCCCAAGAGTTGTTGTGAAGGTTGTTGTCAATCAGAGGGACACACAAGTATTTGGATGGAAGATAGATCCTAGAGAAACCAAGGAAGTGAGTGATGTGATTTTGGATGGCCATGGGGGTGTTAAAGAAGAAGATTTGTGATTTCTCAGTATTAATGGACGTACCTAAGGCTTCACTAAAATATCTGAGAATACTGCTCATTTTCAGGACTTCTTTCGTTGTAGAAGATCCCATCATCATGGTGTCATCCACAAACTGACTATCGGAGGCCACGTGATGAATACCGTTCATAATTAATACTTGGAGAGATCCATCAACAATGGAAGATTTTATATAGTCACTTAATCCCTCAGCCATGATGATAAAAAGGAAATGGGAAAGAGTATCACCTTGCCTAATGCCTCTAGAGGGTGCAAAGGTTTTAGAAGGGACACCATTTACTAAAATGGAAAAGAAGGTCGGTGAAGTGAGGTTTAGGACCCAATTAACCTAGTCATCACTGAAGCCAAAAGACACAAGGAGAGAGCACATATATTGTCAGTTGAGTTTGTCGAAGGATTTAAAAAGATCTAACTTTATAATCATTTTGGGGGTTGGGGAGGATTTTAGGGAGTGAATCACATCATGAACTAGGATGATATTGTCTAGTATCTGACAACCTTCAACATATATAGATTTATTTTTAGAAAAAATAAAAGGAAGAAGATTTTTGAGACAAAGAGCCATTACCTTGGTTATAATCTTGTCGACGACATTGCAGAGGGAAATAGGCTGAAATTGTTGGGGGTGAGTGGTCGCCTCGTCTTTCGGGATGAGAGTGAGGAATGTGGCGTTGAGCGCTAGAAGGACTCCACGATAAAGGCGTGAATCCTCAATGAGTTGCCAAACTTCTTCACAAACCATTGGCCAGTAGTGGTGAAAGATATTCGTTGTGAAGTCGTCGAGTCTAGGGGATTTCCCAGTTGGCATATCCTTGATCACTTGATCCACGTCCTCAATTAAGATTGGTTGAAGAAGATTTTCATTTTCTTCTTCAATGATTAGGGAAGGAATATGATGAGTTATTTTATGAATGGTCGTGGAGCGGTCAGGACACAGTTCAGTTAGAAGGTCCTTATAATATTTGACCAGTTCCTACTCCAATTGATCATGCCCCATTATGTTTTGTCCTTGATCATTTTCCAGCCTTGTGATTCTATATTTGTGCCTTATTTGAATCATGGTTTTGTGAAAGAATTTGAATTCTTGTCTCCTAATTTTAGCCATTGAACTCTATATTTTTTATGCTAGAATTTCCTCCTGCGTATACCATTCCTCAAGTTGTTGTTTTAAGCTTTGTTCCTCTACTTGTAGAGATTTTTTGTTTCCCTGGGTGATAAGTTGTCTTTGTATCTCTTCCATGCGTTACTCCAGTGATTTTTGGGCTTGAAAGATGTTGTCAAAGACATTTTTGTTCCAATCTTTGATTCATTGCTCAAATTGTTTTAGCTTTTTCTAGAATTTGTACATAAGGGTACCATGAGTCACTATTGCCTCAACCCACCAAATAGGAGCATTGTTTTGGAAATTGGGGTTAGAGAGCCAAAGATTTTCAAATCATAATGTTTTGCTACGTGGGGAGAATGAAATGTCCATCCATAATTGTATCATCCATTGATCAGATCCAGAGCATGGCAGGATGCTTGCTTCCAAAAGGGGACCTTCCAACATTAGAGATTCTGATACAAGGAATCTATCTAGTTTGCAGGCAACATGATGAGATCCAAATCATCGATTCAACCAAGTGAAAATCTCATTGATGGTGTTTAAATAATACAAATGTAGATCATCAATTACTTTTTGAAAACTAGTGTTGTCATTGTCCAACCTTTTGATTCTGCCACGCTTTTCATCAAGAGAGAGTATTATATTGAAGTCGCTCCATACTATCCATTGTTTGTTCCCAACAATCTCACTTAGGTCACACAGACTTTTGAGAAACACTTCATTCTCTTGCGACGATTGTGGTCCATATGCATTAGTGATTACTCCCTCCTTATTAGATCCAATGGCTTTGCAATGTGTCATGATAAACCATTTAGTAGAAAATAAATTTTCCATTATGGTCGTGGCAAGATTCCAAAAAATTGTAATACTGTCAGGCGCTCCTATGGAGTCATTATAAATAAAGTAGTTGTGCCTCCAAAACTTGGATGGAGCGTTTTCTATTGTTTCTTGGGCACATTTAGTCTCCTATAGGAGTAGTATATCTGGATTTTCAACTATGATGTTGTTTCAAAGAACCTGTTGTTTGGTTCTTCCATTTAGGCCTCTAACATTCCAAGAAATAATATTCACGAGGAAGGTGGACAGGGATAGAGAAAGAAGCCCAATGTGAGATTGTTGGCCCTCGACCAAGTTTTGAGGAAACATTGGTCATGTTTGACCATTTTTGGGACTTCAATGGGTTGGTCGAAGACGGAGCACCCAAGCAAAGCATAGATCGTGGGATCTCACCCATTTTGCGGGATTTTAGGCTTTTAGGGTTTGTGTAACGGGTATGGTATGTCAGCCCATGGGTTTACCCATTCTTAGGCCTTTTTGTAATATATAAATAAGTAGCTATGAGATATAAGAAAATAAGAGGTCATGGGATTAGTGTGTGACTAGAGTATGTTAATACTTGTAGAGCTAAGTACAAGTGATTGTAGAGACTTTGTGCGCAGACTGTGTAAGGCTTTGTGCTGTCACCTGATTCAGGAAAGGAGGATCTGGCGAGGTGCATGCAGATCTCCTGTCCTTGGTGGATATTTCTCTATGGCTTTGTGCACAAGAGCAGAGGAATGTAAGAAGCTTGAAGACTAATAAAGAAGAAGAAGAAGTTTGTGGACGTATCCCCACACTGGGGTGAACCACATATATCCTGTGTTGAAGTGCTTGGTGCAATGTTGTTCATGTTGTTTATGTATTTATCTTCTTAGTGCACAGATCTGAATGTATGTTAGATAGATGTATGGATGCTTAGAGCTCTATTGAGGGTAGATGATTGCTAGATCTGAGTTAATGTTGTGTGCTTGGAAGTGTTTGATCTGATTATTACTGCATTGTTCTGCACTTAGGATTTAATCTGCGATGTGAATAAGAATCATAACTTAATGCATATTGTTGGCTAAGTGCTCTGTTAAGTGGTGTAATCACATATATTTGTCCCAGCTAGGTTGTAGACACCTGAGTCCTACAAAATCCCCTCCCTTCCTCTACCTCGGGTGAGACTTCATCTGCTTCACAAGTGTTGCTGAAAGGGTCGGTAGTTGGTGTTTTGTTGGTGCATTGTTGAAGTGTTGAACCCTGGGTCTGCCCCTGTGCTAACAAATGGTTCTATTGTCGGGATCTGAAACTGTGATTGTTGGGAACTAAAGAAAAGAGAAATCTTTGTGCATAGATCTGTTGATGTAGTGTGCATCATTCTACTTGACTTGCGAAGCTCTGTGCTAAGAGAGAAGCCCAATCTGAAGAAAAGAGGTAAGATCTTAAAGCTTTGTGCTCTAATAAAGGTAAGATAAGTGGAAATTTTTTCTTCGAAAGTATGAATCTAGGTATGTTTGATAGATTTTGTCCTAGTCTTAAACTAGGGCACAACTAGAAGAAAGACTTGATCTGAATAAATTTGATAGAGATAGTGAAAGATATGTTATTCCTATGCATAGAAAGAATTTTCGGACTAATAAGTGGATGTAGGAACCTAGAACGATTTTTTGCAGATTGCAGGTGATCCAGGTGGATATCGGTGGCCAGCCACCTTTTCCGACTAGCTCAAAACAATTTTCTGATAATTTTGGCAATTTACTATTTTTAGCAGTTTTTAACTGCCAGGGCAATTTTGAGGGCCCAAATGAAGGATTTTCAATATTGAGATTTTTAATGATAAAAAAAAATGCATAATTAATCCCCCAAAATGAATCTCCTCGATGATACCTTTCCAACGAGCTATCATATGCCTAAAACAGAGATCGTATGCAAAAGTTACGACCCCGGGAAGTTAATACACCAACTTACCCAAACGGGGCCCACATGACTTTTGGCGCTTCATCTCCTAGGGTTAGGTTTTTGGATGTCTAGGGTTTTTCACATTCCAGTTTATTGTAAAAAGGATTTCAGAGCATCATTGTAATCATGTTCTTGCGAATGTGAGTAGTCGTCGCATCTCTTCTCAAAGATAAGCTGCCACCGTTCTTGCGAGTCTTTCACTCTGTATTTTTACAGTCTTTGTAAATTCCTTTCATTAATAAAAATCATGTATTACTGTATATCTGTGTTTATGGTTGCATCTCTGATACATTTATGTTATATTATTGAATATCTGCGATATCTCTATGCATTCTTTATTATATCTCCGCTCTCATTTCATGCCGAAAATAATCTGGATAAGTGGTATCAGAGCAGGTTGTTCTTGATCGGTTTTTTTTTCAGTGCATGTCCCCGATGAGGTCCGAGTATAGAAAGTTGGGTCTCGAGATTGTCTCTCTGGAGGACAATCACTCTCGCACACCCAATAAACCCTCAATCGTGGAAGAAAAGAAAAATGATGGAGCAGACGATCATGTAAGTCTATTGCTTGAGCAAGCTCTCACATGACAAAGGGGCGAAATGATGGAGAATTTTTCCCACATCCTTCAACGCCTCCCGATAACATCAAGAGAATCTTCATCAAGCAACAATTTTAGAGGCACCTTGCCTTTTAAGGTACAGGTCAATTTTGATATTCCCATATTTGAAGGTCAAATAGATGCAGATGCCCTAGATAAATGGTTAAATTTGTTAAAAGGTTATTTCTCTGTTCATAATTTTTTCGACAGAGAAAAGATCACCTTTTCACTCCTTAAATCTCTCCCTCATGTCAAACATTGGTGGGAAACTTACTGAGAGCAAAGTTCCACAAAGGAATCTGGAATATATGGGGTCGTGACCACTTGGGATTTTTTTGTGGATGCGGTAAAGGAACAGTATTATCCTGTTGGAAACTATGAGGACCGGTACATGAGATGGACCACACTGTGGCAAAAGAGGGGCCAAGCAGTTTCAGAGATCACCAACACCTTCCATGCCTTGCGCACCAAGTTGGGTATCGAAGACTCTGAATGACATTTGGTTCTGAAATACCGTGGGGCTCTACATAGATACATCCAAACTGAAATGGATTTTCTAGACATCTCACCACTCGGTGTTGCTTATCGATGTACTGTTAAGATCGAGTAGAAATTTAAGCACTAGAACAAACGAGAGTTCGGGTCTGAAAAACCACAACAAACAAAGTATGACAAGAAAATAAGGGTCACGGGAAGACAAAGAAGGACACCGGAAAATGGTGCGATTTCCACAAAAGCCCCTGGCACAACATCGATGAATGTCGCTCAAAACATTCATTGGTGGCCAAGATCAAAGACAAGGAGCCAAACCCTGGTTCAGAATCTGATTATGAAAATACTAGTAAAGGACAGATCATTGACGTGGACCCCACTGCTATTGTCGCGACCGCAACAATTCAACCAGAAGAACCAATAGATCCTGAAGAGGGGGAGCACCTTTTTCATTCACAGATGTGGGTGAAGGGGACCCCGTTGCATTTTATTGTTGATAGCGGAAGCCAGAAGAACCTCATCTCAGCAGAGGTTGTCAAACAGTTGGGATTGTTGACAACACCACACCCACAACCATACAACATCAGGTGGCTTCGCCAAGGATGAGATATTTGTGTCAACCAACAATGTCGATTGTCATACGGCATCCAACCCTTCAAGGATGAGGCATTATGTGATGTTGCCACACTAGATGTTTTTGATGTTCTCTTGGTCCAACCATATATGTGGAAGAGCCATTTTTTTTATGAGTCTCAACCCCGCAGTGTCATTGTTTCTCTGGGAGGTCATCTCTACAAAATATCGGAGGTAGTTTCGGCTACTATTCCACCTAAAAAGTGTCACAAGGTAGTATCTCATACTGCAAAATTTAGCTTATTCACAATCAATTCAAAAGAAGAACAAAAGGAGACTACAACCACTACAACCTCGCCCCAAGCACCTTCTATCCAACAGAATAAGATCGACAAGGCTGCATCAAAGTGAAAAGATTCCTTATGCACATCATCCTCTCATGTATCTCGACTTGTTGAACAGCCTCAACCTCAACAGGTTCATGACAGACTTCCACAAACTGAGCAGTGCGACATCTCCAGCAAGGCAAGAAGCTCACCAAGATGCAGATTCAACAAATGCTTTTCCCTCTCCCCTGAGACTTCAACGCAATGGAGAACATTTCCTCCTAAGGAGGGAGGATTGATCCAGGTGGATATCGGTGGCCACCCACCTTTTTCGATTGGCTCAAAACAGTTTTCTGACAATTTTGGCAATTTACTATTTTTAGCAGTTTTTAACTGTCGGGGCCATTTTGAGGGCCCAAATGAAGGTTTTTCAAGATCGAGGTTCTCAATGATACCTTTCCAACAAGCTATCATACGCCTAAAATAAAGATCGTATGCAAAAGTTACAACCCCAGTAAGTTGATGCACCAACTTACCCAAATGGGGCCCACATGACTTTTGGCGCTTCATCTCCTAGGGTTAGGTTTTTGGATGTCTAGGGTTTTTGGCATTCCAGTTTATTGTAAAAAGGCCTTCAGAGCCTCATTGTAATCATGTTCTTGCGAATGCGAGTAGCTGCCGCATCTCTTCTCAGAGATAAGTTGCCACCGTTCTTGCGAGTCTTTCACTCTGTACTTTTACAGTCTCTATACATTTCTTTCATTAATAGAAATCGTGTATTACTGTATATTTGTGTTTATGGTTGCATATATGATACATTTTTGTTATATTATTGAATATCTGTGATATCTCTATGCATTCTTTATTGTATCTCCGCTCTCATTTCGTGCCGAAAATAATCCGGATCAGTGGTATAAGAGCAAGTTGTTTTTTATCATTTTTTTTTTCAGTGCATGTCCCCAACGAGGTCTGAGTATAGAAAGTTGGGTCTCGAGCTTGTCTCTCAAGAGGAAAATCTCTCTCGCACACCCAAGAAACTCTCAATGGCAGAAGAAAAGAAAAATGACGGAGTAGACGATCCTGTAAGTCTGTTGCTTGAGCAAGCTCTCACGCGACAGAAGGATGAAATGATGGACAATTTTTCCCACATCCTTCAACGCCTCTTGATAACATTAGGAGCATCTTCATCAAGCGACCACTTTGGAGGCACCTCGCCTTTTAAGGTACAAGTCAATTTTGATATTCCTATATTTGAAGGTTAGATAGATGTGGATGCCCTAGATAAATGGTTCAATTTGTTAGAAGGTTATTTATTTGTTCACAATTTTTCCGACAGAATAAAGATCACCTTTTCACTCCTTAAAGCTCTCCCTCATGTCAAACATTGGTGGGAAACTTACTGGGACCAAAGTTCCACAGAGGAGTTTGAAATATATGGGGCCGAGCCCACTTAGGATTTTTTTGTAGATGCGGTAAAGGAACAGTATTATCTTGTTGGAAACTATGAGGACCAGTACATGAGATGGACCACACTGTGGCAAGAGAGGGGCCAAGCAATTTCAGAGTTCACCAACACCTTCCATACCTTGCGCACCAAGCTGGGTATCAAAGACTCTGAATGACATTTGGTTCTGAAATACCCTGGGGCTCTACACATATACATCCAAAATGAAATGGATTTTCTAGACATTTCATCACTCAGTGCTGCTTATCGATATGTTGTTAAGATCGAGCAGAAATTTAAGCACCGGAACAAACGAGAGATTGGGTCTGCAAATCTGCAACAAACAAAGTATGAAAAAGACGGCCCTCACAGACAGTCTCCCGAAAACCAGTCCAAGCCACATGAAAAGAAGGGTCACGGGAAGACAAAGAATTACACCGAAAAATGGTATGATTTCCAGAAAATCCCCTGGCACAACACCGATGAATGTTTCTCAAAATAGTCATTGGTGGCCAAGATCAAAGACAATTAGCCAAATCCTGGTTCATAATCTGATTCTAAAAATACTGGTAAAGGATAGATCATTGACGCGAACCCCATTGCTATTGTTGCGACCGCACCAATTCAACCAGAAGAACCAACAGATCCTGAAGAGGGGGAGCACATTTTTCATTCACAGATGTGGGTGAAGGGGACCTCGCTGCATTTTATTGTTGATAGTGGAAGCCAAAAGAACCTCATCTTAGCAGAGGTCATCAAATAGTTGGGATTGTCGACAACACCACACCCACAGCCATACAACATCGGGTGGCTTCGTTAAGGATGAGCTCTCCGTGTCAGCCAACAATGTCGATTTTCATACAACATACAACCCTTCAAGGATAAGATATTATGTGATGTTTCCACACTGGATGTCTGTGATGTTCTCTTGGGCCAACCATATATGTGGAAGCACCATGTTGTTTATGAGTCTCGACCCCGTAGTGTCATTGTTTCTCTGGGGGGTCATCTCTACAGAATACCAGAGGTAGTTTCGGCTACTGTTCCACCTAAAACGTGCCGCAAGGTAGTATCTCATACTGCAAAATTTATCTTCTTCACAATCAGTTCAAAAGAAGAACAGAAGGACACTGCAACCACTACAGCCTCGCCCCAAGCAACTTCTATCCAACAGAAGCAGGTCAACAAGGTTGTAGCAAAGCACAAATATTTCTTATGCACACTGTCCTCTCATGTATCTCGACTTGTTGAACAATCTCAACCTCAACAGGTTCATGACAGACTTCCACAAACTGAGCAGTGCGACGTCTCCAGCAAGGCAAGCAGCTCACCAAGATGCAGATTCAGCAAACATTTTTCTCTCCCCCGGGACCTCAACGTAATGGAGACAATTAATTCCTAAGGAGGGAGGATTGATCCAGGTGGATATCGGTGTCCATCCACCTTTTTCGACTGGCTCAAAGTAGTTTTCTGACAATTTTGGCATTTTACTATATTTAGCAGTTTTTAACTGTTGGAGCCATTTTGAGGGCCCAAATGAACGTTTTTCAAGATCTAGTTTCTCAATGATATGTAAAGGCATGATTTATCCCCCAAAATGAATCTCCTCGGTGATACCTTTCCAACGAGCTATCATACACCTAAAACGAAGATCGTATGCAAAAGTTATGACCCCGAGAAGTTGATGCACCAACTTACCCAAACGGGGCCCACATGACTTTTGGCGCTTCATCTCCTAGGGTTAGGTTTTTGGATGTCTAGGGTTTTGGGCATTCCGGTTTATTGTAAAAAGGCATTCAGAGCCTCATTATAATCATGTTCTTGCGAATGCGAGTAGCCGCCGCATTTCTTCTCAGAGATAAGCTGTCACCGTTCTTGCGAGTCTGTCACTATGTATTTTTACAGTCTCTGTACATTCTTTTCATTAATAGAAATCGTGTATTGTTGTATATATGTGTTTATGGTTGCATCTATGATACATTTATGTTATATTATTGAATATCTACGATATCTCTGTGCATTCTTTATTATATCTCCACTCTCATTTCGTGTCGAAAAAAATCTAGATCAGTGGTATTAGAGCAGGTTGTTCTTGATCGTTTTTTTTTTCAGTGCATGTCCCCGACGAGGTCCGAGTATAGAAAGTTGGGTCTCAAGCTTGTCTCTCTGGAGGAAAATCTCTCTCACGCACCTAAGAAACCCTCAATGGCGGAAGAAAAGAAAAATGACGGAGTAGACGATCTTGTAAGTATGTTGCTTGAGCAAGCTCTCACGCGACAGAGGGACGAAATGATGGAGAATTTTTCCCACATCCTTCAATGACTCCCGATAACATCAGGAGCATCTTCATCAAGCGGCCACTTTGGAGGCACCTCGCCTTTTAAGGTACAAGTCAATTTTGATATTCCTATATTTGAAGGTCAGATAGATGCAGATGCCCTAAATAAATGGTTAAATTTGATAGAAGGTTATTTCTCTGTTCACAATTTTTCCAATAGAGAAAAGATCACCTTTGCACTCCTTAAAGATCTCCCTCATGTCAAACATTGGTGGGAAACTTGCTAGGAACAAAGTTCCACAAAGGAGTCTGGAATATAAGGGGCCAAGCCCACTTGAGATATTTTTGTGGATGCGGTAAAGGAATAGTATTATCCTGTTGGAAACTATGAGGACTAGTACATGAGATGGACCACACTGCGGAAAGAGAGGGGCCAAGCAATTTCGGAGATCACCAACACCTTCCATACCTTGCACACCAAGTTGGGTATCAAAGACTCCGAATGACATTTGGTTCTAAAATACCATGGGGCTCTACTCAAATATATCCAAACTGAAATGGATTTTCTGAACATCTCATCACTCGGTATTGCTTATCGATATGTTGTTAAGATTGAGCAGAAATTTAAGCACCAGAACAAACAGGAGTTCGGGTCTACAAATCTGCAACAAAAAAAGTATGACAAAGACGACCCTCAACAGACAGTCTCTCGAAAACCAGTCCAAGCCACATAAAAAGCAGGGTCATGGGAAGACAAAGAAGGACACCAGAAAATGGTGCAATTTACACAAAAGCCCCTGGCACAACACCGATGAATGTCACTCAAAACATTCATTGGTGACCAAGATCAAAGGCAAGGAGTCGAACCCTGGTTCATAATCTGATTCTGAAAATACTGGTAAATGACAGATCATTGACGTGGACCCCATTGTTATTGTCGCGACTGCGACAATTCAACCAGAAGAAACAATAGATCCTGAAGAGGGGGAGCGCCATTTTCATTCACAAATGTGGGTGAAGGGGACCTCGCTGCATTTTATTGTTGATAGTGGAAGCCAGAAGAACCTCATCTCAGCAGAAGTCCGCAAACAGTTGGGATTGTTGACAACACCACACCCGCAGCCAAACAACATCGGGTGGCTTCGCCAAGGACGAGATCTCTGTGTCAGCCAACAATGTCGATTGTCATACGACATCTAACTCTTCAAGGATGAGGTATTATGTGATGTTGCCACACTGGATGTCTGTGATGTTCTCTAGGGCCAACCATATGTGTGGAATAACCATGTTGTTTATGAGTCTCGACCCCGTAGTGTCATTGTTTCTCTGGGGGGTCATCTCTACAGAATACCAGAGGTAGTTTCGGCTATTGTTCCACCTAAAAAGTGTCACAAAGTAGCATCTCATACTGCAAAATTTAGCTTATTCACAATCAGTTCAAAAGAAGAACAAAAGAACACTGCAACCACTACAGCCTCGCCCCAAGCACCTTCTATCCAACAGAAGAAGGTCGACAAGGCTGCAACAAAGTGAAAATATTCCTTATGCACACCTTCCTCTCATGTATCTCGACTTGTTGAATTGCCTCAACATCAACAGGTTCACGACAAACTTCCACAAACAGAGCAACGCGACGTCTCCAGCAAAGCAAGCAGCTCACCAATATGCAGATTCAACAAATGCTTTTCCCTCTCCCCCGGGACCTCGACGCAATGGAGACCATTGCTTCCTAAGGAGGGGGGATTGATCCAGGTGGATATCTGTGGCCACCCACCTTTTCCAACTGGCTCAAAAGATTTTTTTGACAATTTTAGCAATTTACTATTTTTAGCAGTTTTTAACTGTCGGGGCCATTTTGAGGGACCAAATGAAGGTTTTTCAAGATTGAGTTTTGCAATGATAATCGAAGGAATTATTGAGCCCCCAAAATGAATCTCCTCGACGATACCTTTCCAACGAGCTATCATACGCCTAAAACGAATATCTTATGCAAAAGTTACGACTCCGGGAAGTTGATGCACCAACTTACCCAAACGGGGCCCACATGAGTTTTGGCGCTTCATCTCCTAGGGTTAGTTTTTGGATTTCTAGGGTTTTTTGCATTTTGGTTTATTGTAAAAATTCCTTCAGAGCCTCATTGTAATCATGTTCTTGCGAATGCGAGTAGCCGCCGCATCTCTTCTCAGAGATAAGCTGCCACCGTTCTTGCGAGTATTTCACTCTGTATTTTTACAGTCTCTGTACATTCCTTTCATTAATAGAAATCATGTATTACTGTATACCTGTGTTTATGGTTGCATATATGATACATTTCTGTTATATTATTGAGTATCTGCGATATCTCTATGCATTCTTTATTATGTCTCTGCTCTCATTTCATGTCGAAAATAATCTGGATCAGTGGTATCAGAGTAGGTTGTTCTTGATCATTTTTTTTTTTTCCAGTGCATGTCCCCGACGAGGTTCGAGTATAGAAAGTTGGGTCTCGATTTTGTCTCTCTATAGGACAATCGCTCTCGCACACCCAAGAAACCCTCAATGGCAGAAGAAAAGAAAAATGACGGAGCATACGATCCTGTAAGTCTGTTGCTTAAGCAAATTCTCACGTGACAGAGGGACGAAATGATGGAGAATTTTTCCCACATCCTTCAACGCCTCCCAATAACATCAGGAGCATCTTCATCAAGCAGCCACTTTGGAGGCACCTCACCTTTTAAGGTACAATTCAATTTTGATATTCCTATATTTGAAGGTCAGATAGATGCGGATGCCCTAGATAAATGGTTAAATTTGTTAGAAGGTTATTTCTTTGTTCACAATTTTTCCAACAGAGAAAGATCACCTTTGAAATCCTTAAAGCTCTCTCTCATGTCAAACATTGGTGGGAAACTTACAAGGAGCAAAGTTCCACAGAGGAGTCTAGAATATATGGTGTCGATCCCAATTGGGATTTTTTGTTGGATGCGGTAAAGGAATAATATTATCTTGTTGGAAACTATGAGGACCAGTACATGAGATGGACCACACTACGACAAGAGAGGGGCCAAACAATTTCAAAGTTCACCAACACCTTCCATACCTTGCGCACCAAGCTGGGTATCAATGACTCTGAATGAAATTTGGTTCTGAAATACCGTGGGGCTCTACATAGATACATCCAAATTGAAATGGATTCTCTGGACATCTCATCACTCGGTGTTGCTTATCAATATGTTGTTAAGATCGAGCATAAATTTAAGCAACAGAACAAATGGGAATTCGGGTCTACAAATCCGCAACAAACAAAGTATGACAAAAACGGTCCTCACAGACAGTCTCTCGAAAACCAGTCTAAGCCACATGAAAAGAAGGGTCATGGGAAGACAACGAAGGACACCGAAAAATGATGCAATTTCGACAAAATCCCCTGGCACAACATCGATGAATGTCACTCAAAACAGTCATTGGTGGCCGAGATCAAAGACAATGAACCAAACCCTAGTTCATAATCTAATTCTGAAAATACTAGTAAAAGACAGATCATTGACGCAAACCCCACTGCTATTGTTGCGACCGCAACAATTCAACCAGAAGAACCAATAGATTCTGAAGAGGGGGAGCGCCTTTTTCATTCACAGATGTGGGTGAAGGGGACCCCACTGCATTTTATTGTTAATAGCGGAAGTCAGAAGAACCTCATCTCAGCAGAGGTCATCAAACAGTTGGGATTGTCGACAACACCACAACCGCAGCCATACAATATTGGCTAACTTCGCCAAGGATGAGATCTTCATGTCAGCCAACAATGTCGATTGTCATACGACATCCAACCATATATGTGGAAGCGCCATGTTGTTTATGAGTCTTGACCCCTCAATGTCATTGTTTCTCTGGGGGGTCATCTCTACATAATACCAGAGGTAGTTCTGGCTATTGTTCCACCTAAAAAGTGTTGCAAGGTAGTATCTCATACTGCAAAATTTAGCTTCTTCACAATCAGTTCAAAAGAAGAACAGAATGACACTTCAACCACTACAGCCTCGCCCCAACCACCTTCTATCCAACATAAGCAGGTCGACAAGGCTACAACAAAGCGTAAAGATTCATTATGCACACCGTCCTCTCATGTATCTCGACTTGTTGAACAACCTCAACCTCAACAGGTTCATGACAGACTTCCAGAAATTGAGCAGCGCGACGTCTCCAGCAAGGCAAGCAGCTCACCGAGATGTAGATTCAACAAACACTTTTCTCTCTCCCCCGGGACCTCAACGCAATGGAGACCATTTCTTACTAAGGAGGGAGGATTGATCTAGGTGGATATCAATGGCCACCCACCTTTTTCGACTAGCTCAAAACAATTTTCTCACAATTTCGGCAATTTACTATTTTTAGCATTTTTTAACTTTCGGGTCCATTTTGAGGGCCCAAATGAAGGTTTTTCAAGATCGAGATTCTCAATTACATCTAAAGGCATGATTGAGCCCCCAAAATGAATCTCCTCGATGATACCTTTCCAACAAACTATCATAGGCCTAAAACGGAGATCGAATGCAAAAGTTACAAGCCCGGGAAGTTGATGCACTAACTTACCCAAAGGGGGCCCACATGAATTTTTGGCTCTTCATCTCCTAGGGTTAGGTTTTTGGATGTCTAGGGTTTTTTGTATTCTGGTTTATTGTAAAAAGGCCTTCAAAGCCTCATTGTAATCATGTTCTTACAAATGCGAGTAGCCGTCACATCTCCTCTCAAAGATAAGCTGCAACAGTTCTTGTGAGTCTTTCACTTTGTATTTTTACAGTCTCTATACATTCCTTTCATTAATAGAAATTGTGTGTTACTATATATCTGTGTTTATATTTTCATCTCTTATACATCTATGTTATATTATTGAATATCCGCGATATCTCTGTGCATTCTTTATTATAGCTCCACTCTCATTTTGTGCCGAAAATACTCTGGATCAGTGGTATCAGAGCAAGTTGTTCTTCATCGGGTTTTTTTTCAGTGCATGTCCCCGACGAGGTCCGAGTATAGCAAGTTGGGTCTCGAGCTTGTCTCTCTGGAGGACAATCACTCTCGCACACCCAAGAAACCCTCAATAGCGGAAGAAAAGAAAAACGATGAAGCAGACGATCCTGTAAGTCTGTTGCTTGTGCAAGCTCTCACGCAACAGAGGGATGAAATGATAGAGAATTTTTCCCACATCCTTCAATGCCTCTCGATAACATCAGGAGCATCTTCATCAAGCGACCACTTTGGAGGCACCTCGCCTTTTAAGGTACAGGTCAATTTTGATAGTCCTATATTTGAAGGTCAGATAGATGTGGATGCCCTAGATAAATGGTTAAATTTGTTAGAAGGTTATTTCTCTGTTCACAATTTTTCCAACAAAGAAAAGATCACCTTTGCACTCCTTAAAGCTCTCCCTCATGTCAAACATTGGTGGGAAATTTACTAGGAGAAAAGTTCGAAAGATGAGTCTGGAATATATGGGACCGAGCCTACTTGGGATTTTTTTGTGGATGCGGTAAAGGAACAGTATTATCCTGTTGGAAACTATGAGGACCGATACATGAGATGGACCACACCGCGACAAGAGAGGGGCCAAGCAGTTTTGGAGTTCACTAACACCTTCCATACTTTGTGCACCAAGATGGGTATCAAAGACTCCAAATGACATTTGGTTCTGAAATACCGTGGGACTCTACACAGATACATCCAAACTGAAATGGATTTTTTGGACATCTCATTACTCGGTGTTGCGTATCAATATGTTGTTAAGATAGAGTAGAAATTTAAGCACCAGAACAAACGGGAGTTCAGGTCTGCAAATACTCAACAAACAAAGTATGAAAAAGACGACCCTCACAGACAGTCTCCCGAAAACCAGTCCAAGCCACATGAAAAGAAGGGTCACGGGAAGACAAAGAATGACACTGGAAAATGGTGCGATTTCCACAAAATCCCCTGGCACAACACCGATGAATGTCGCTCAAAATAGTCATTGGTGGCCGAGATCAAAGACAAGGAGCCAAACCCTGGTTCATAATCTGATTCTGAAAATACTGGTAAAGGACAAATCATTGACACTGACCCGATTACTATTGTCACGACCGCAACAATTCAACCAGAAGAACCAACATATCCTGAAGAGGGGGAGTGCCTTTTTCATTCACATATGTGGGTGAAGGGGACCCCAATGAATTTTATTGTTGATAGCGGAAGCCAGAAGAACCTCATCTCAGCAGAGGTTGTCAAACAGTTGGGATTGTCCACAACACCACACCCACAACCATACAAATTCAGGTGGCTTCGCCAAGGACGAGATCTTTGTGTCAACAAACAATGTCGATTGTCATACAAAATCCAACCCTTCAAGGATGAGGTATTATGTGATATTTCCACACTAGATGTTTGTGATGTTCACTTGGACCAACCATATATGTGGAAGCGCCATGTTGTTTATGAGTCTCGACCACACAGTGTCATTGTTTCTCTGGGGCTTCATCTCTACAGAATACTAGAGGTAGTTCCGGCTACTATTCCACCTAAAAAGTGCATCAGGTAATATCTCATACTGCAAAATTTAGCTTCTTCACAATCAGTTCAAAAGAAGAACAGAAGGACATTGCAACCACTACAGCCTCGCCCCAAGCACCTTCTATCCAACAGAAGAAGGTCGACAAGGCTGCAGTAAAGCACAAATATTCCTTATGCACACCGTCCTCTCATGTATCTTGACTTGTTGAACAACCTTAACATCAACAGGTTCATGGCAGACTTCCACAAACTGAGCAACGCGACGTCTTCAGCAAGGCAAGTAGCTCACCAATATGCAGATTCAATAAACGTTTTTCCCTCTCCCCCGAGACCTCAACGCATTGGAGACCATTGATTCCTAAGGAGGGAGGATTGATCCAGGTGGATATCGATGGCCACCCACCTTTTCTGACTGGCTCAAAGCATTTTTCTGACAATTTTGGCAATTTACTATTTTTAGCAGTTTTTAATTGACGGGGCCATTTTGAGGGCCCAAATGAAGGTTTTTCAAGATTGAAGTTCTCAATGATAGCCAAAGGCATGATTGAGCCCCCAAAATGAATCTTCTCAATGATACCTTTCCAACGAGCTATCATACGCCTAAAATGGAGATCATATGCAAAAATTACGACCGCGAGAAGTTGATGCACCAACTTACCCAAATGGCGCCCACATGACTTTTGGCACTTCATCTCCTAGGGTTAGGTTTTTGGATGTCTAGGGTTTTTTGCATTCTGGTTTTTTGTAAAAAGGCCTTTAGAGACTCATTGTAATCATGTTCTTGTGAATGTGAGTAGCCGCTGCATCTATTCTCAGAGATAAGTTGCCACCATTCTTGCGAGTATTTCACTTTGTATTTTTACAGTCTCTATACATTCCTTTCATTAATAGAAATTGTGCATTACTGTATATCTATCTTTATGGTTGCATATCTGATACATTTCTGTTATATTATTGAATATCTGCGATATCTCTATGCATTCTTTATTATATTTCCGCTCTCCTTTCATGCTGAAAATAATACGAATCAGTGGTATCAGAGCAGGTTGTTCTTGATCGTTGTTTTTTTTTTTTTTCAGTGCATGTCCCCGATGAGGTTCGAGTATAGCAAGTTATGTCTCGAGCTTGTCTCTCTAGAGGACAATCTCTCTCGCACATCCAAGAAACCCTCAATGACAAAAGAAAAGAAAAATGACAGAGCAGATGATTCTGGAAGTTTGTTGCTTGAGCAAGCTCTCTCACGTGACAGAGGGACGAAATGATGGAGAATTTTTCCCACATCATTCAACGCCTCCCGATAAAATCAGGAGCATCTTCATCAAGCAACGACTTTGGAGGCACCTCGCCTTTTAAGGTACAAGTCAATTTTGATATTCCTATATTTGAAGGTCAGATAGATGCGGATGCCCAAGATAAATGGTTAAATTTGTTAGAAGGTTATTTCTCTGTTCACAATTTTTCCGACAGAGAAAATATCACCTTTGCACTCCTTAAAGCTCTCGCTCATGTCAAACATTGGTGGGAAATTTATTGGGAGCAAAGTTCCACAGAGGAGTCTGGAATATATGGGGTTGAGCCCACATGGGATTTTTTTGTGGATGCGGTAAAGGAACAGTATTATCCTATTGGAAACTATGAGGACCAACACATTAGATGGACCACAGTGTGGCAAGAGAGGGGCCAATTAATTTCTAAGTTCACCAACACCTTCCATACCTTGCGCACAATCAATTCAAAATAAGAACAGAATGACACTGCAACCACTACAACCTCGCCCCAAGCAACTTCTATCCAACAGAACTAGGTCGACAAGGCTACAGTAAAGCACAAATATTCCTTATGGACAGTGTTTTCTCATGTATCTTGACTTGTTGAACAACCTCAACCTCGACAGGTTCATGACAGACTTCCACAAACTGAGCAACGCGACGTCTCTAGCAAGGCAAGCAACTCACCAAGATGCAGATTCAACAATGCTTTTCCCTCTCCCACGGAACCTCAATGCAATGGAGACCATTGCTTACTAAGGAGGGAGGATTGATCAAGGTGGATATCAGTGGCCACCTACCTTTTTCGATTGGCTCAAAACAATTTTCTGACAATTTTGGCAATTTACTATTTTTAGCAGTTTTTAACTGTCGGGGCCATTTTGAAGGCCCAGATGAAGGTTTTTCAAGATCAAGGTTCACAATAATTACCAAAGGCATGGTTGAGCCCCCAAAATGAATATCCTCAACGATACCTTTCCAACGAGTTATCATATGCCTAAAACAGAGATTGTATGCTAAAGTTACGACCCCGGGAAGTTGATGCACCAACTTACCCAAACAGAGCCCACATGACTTTTGGCACTTCATCACCTAGTGTGAGGTTTTTGGATGTCTATGGTTTTGGGCATTCCGGTTTATATTAAAAATGCTTCAGAGCCTCATTGTAATCATGTTCTTGCGAATGCGAGTAGTCGCCGCATCTCTTTTCAGAGATAAGCTACCACCATTCTTGCGAGTACTTCACTTTGTATTTTTACAGTCTCTATACATTCATTTCATTAATTGAAATCATGTATTACTATATATCTGTGTTTATGGTTGCATCTCTGATACATTTTTGTTATATTATTGAATATCTGTGATATCTCTGTACATTCTTTATTATATCTCCGCTCTCATTTCGTGCCGAAAAAAATACGGATCAGTGGTATCAGAGCAGGTTGTTCTTGATCATTTTTTTTTTCAGTGCATGTCCCTGACAAGGTCCAAGTATAGCAAGTTGGGTCTCGAGCTTGTCTCTCTGGAGGAAAATCTCTCTCACACACCCAAGAAACCGTTAATGGCGGAAAAAAAGAAAAATGACGGAGCAGACGATCCTGTAACTTTGTTGTTTGAGCAAGCTCTCACGCGACAGAGGGATGAAATGATGGATAATTTTTCCCACATCCTTCAACGCCTCTCGATACCATCAGGAGCATCTTCAACAAGCAACCACTTTGGAGGCACCTCTCCTTTTAAGGTACAGGTCAATTTTGATATTCTTATATTTGAAGGTCATATAGATGCGGATTCCCTAGATAAATGGTTAAATTTGTTAGAAGGTTATTTCTCTGTTCACATTTTTTCCAATAGAGAAAATATCACCTTTTCACTCCTTAAAGCTCTCCCTCATGTCAAACATTGGTGGGAAAATTAATGGGAGCAAAGTTCCACAAAGGAGTCTGGAATATATGGGGCTGAGCCCACTTGGGATTTTTTTGTGGATGCGGTAAAAGAAAAATATTGTCCTATTGGAAACTATGAGGACCAGTACATGAGATGGACCACACTACGAAAAGAGAGGGGCCAAATAGTTTCCGAGTCCACAAATCATTGACGCGGACCCCACATGTATTGTCGTGACCACAACAAATCGACCAGAAGAACCAACAGATCTTGAAGAGAGTGAGTGCCTTTTTCATTCACAGATGTGGGTGAAGGGGACCCCGCTGCATTTTATTGTTGATAGTGGAAGCCAGAAGAACCTCATCTCAGCAGAGGTCGTCAAATAGTTGGGATTGTCGAAAACACCACACCTACAGCCATACAACATCGGGTGGCTTCGCCAAGGACTAGATCTTCGTGTCAGCTGACAATGTCAATTGTAATACGACATCCAACCCTTCAAGGATGAGGTATTATGTCATGTTGCCACACTGGATGTTTGTGATCTTCTCTTGGGCCAACCATATATGTGGAAGTGCCATGTTGTTTATGAGTCTCGACCCCGCAGTGTCATTGTATCTCTGGGGGGTCATCTCTACAGAATACTGGAGGTAGTTCCGGCTACTGTTCCACCTAAAAAGGGTCGCAAGGTAGTATCTCATACTGCAAAATTTAGCTTATTCACAATCATTTCAAAAGAAGAACAGAAGGACACTGCAACCACTACAGCTTTTCCCAAAGCATCTTCTATCCAACAGAAGCAGGTCGATAAGGCTGCAGCAAAGTGAAAAGATTCCTTATGCACACCGTCCTCTCATGTATCTGTACTTGTTGAACAACCTCAACCTCAACAGGTTCATGACAGACTTCCACAAACTGAGCAACGCGACATCTCCAACAAGGCAAGCAGCTCACCAAGATGCAGATTCAGGAAACGTTTTTGCCTCTCCCCCAGGACCTCAACGCAATGGAGACCATTTCTTCCTAAGGAGGGAGGATTGATCCAGGTGGATATCTGTGGCCACCCACCTTTTCCAATTGGCTCAAAACAATTTTCTGACAATTTTGACAATTTACAATTTTTAGCAGTCTTTAACTGCCGTGGCCATTTTGAGGGCCCAAATGAAGGTTTTTCAAGATCGAGGTTCTCAATAATAAACGAATCCATAATTGAGCCCCCAAAATGAATCTCCTCATTGATACCTTTCCAACGAGCTATCATACGCCTAAAACGAATATCGTATGCAAAAGTTACAACCCCAGGAAGTTGATGCACCAACTTACCCAAACGGGGCCCACATGACTTTTGGCGCTTCATCTCCTAGCGTTATGTTTTTGGATGAATAAGGTTTTTTGAATTCCGGTTTATTGTAAAAATGCCTTCAGAGCCTCCTTGTTATCTTGTTCTTGCGAATGCAAGTAGCCGCCGCATCTCTTCTCAAAGATAAGCTGCCACGGTTCTTGCAAGTCTTTCACTCTGTATTTTTACAGTCTTTGTACATTTCTTTCATTAATAGAAATCGTGTATTACTGTATATCTGTGTTTATGGTTGCATCTCTGATACATTTCTATTATATTATTGAATATCTGCGATATCTCTATGCATTCTTTATTATATCTCCGCTCTCTTTTCGTGCCGAAAATAATCTGGATCAGTGGTATCAGAGCAGGTTGTTCTTGATCTTTTTTTTTTTTCAGTGCATGTCCTCGACGAGGTCCGAGTATAGAAAGTTGGGTTTCGAGCTTGTCTCTCTGGAGGACAATCACTCTCGCACACCCGAGAAACCCTCAATGGCGAAAGAAAAGAAAAATGATGGAGCAGACGATCCTGTAAGTTTGTTGCTTGAGCAAGATCTCACGCGACAGAGGGACGAAATGATGAAGAATTTTTCCCACATCCTTCAACGCCTCCCAATAACATCAGGAGCATCTTCATCAAGTTCCACTTTGGAGGCACCTCACCTTTTAAGGTAGAGGTCGATTTTGATATTCCTATATTTGAGGTTCAGATAGATGCGGATGCCCTAGATAAATGGTTAAATTTGTTAGAAGGTTATTTCTTTGTTCACAATTTTTCTGACAGAGAAAAAATCACCTTTGTACTCCTTAAAGCCCTCCCTCGTGTCAAACATTGGTGGGAAACTTACTGGGAGCAAAGTTCCACAAAGGAGTCTGGAATATATGGGGCCGAGCCCACTTGGGATTTTTTTGTGGATGCGGTAAAGGAACAGTATTATCCTGTTGGAAACTATGAGGATCAATACATGAGATGGACCACACTGCGGCAAGAGAGGGGCCAAGTAGTTTCGGAGTTCACCAACACCTTCCATACCTTGCGCACCAAGTTGGGTATCAAACACTCCGAACGACATTTGGTTCTGAAATACCGTGGGGCTCTACACAGATACATCCAAATTGAAATGGATTTTCTGGATATCTCATCACTCGGTGTTGCTTATCGATATGTTGTTAAGATCAAGCAGAAAATTTAAGCACCAGAACAAAGGGGAGTTTGGGTCTGCAAATCCGCAAAAAATAAAGTATGACAAAGACGGCCCTCACAAACAGTCTCTCGAAAACCAGTCCATGCCACATTAAAGAAGGGGGACGGGAAGACAAAGAAGGACACCAAAAAATGGTGCAATTTCCACAAAATCCCCTGGCACAACACTGATGAGTGTTGCTCAAAACAGTCATTGGTGGCTGAGATCAAAGTCAAGGAGCCGAACCCTGGTTCAGAATCTGATTCTGAAAATACTAGTAAAGGACAGATCATTGATGCGGACCCCACTGCTATTGTCGCAACCGCAACAATTCAACCAGAAGAACCAACAGATCCTGAAGAGGGGGAGCACATTTTTCATTCACAGATGTGGGTGAAGGGGACCCCGTTGCATTTTATTGTTGATAGCGGAAGCCAGAAGAACCTCATCTCAACAGAGGTCGTCAAACAGTTGGGTTTGTCGACAACACCACACCTGCAGCCATACAACATCGGGTGGCTTCGCCAAGGACGAGATCTCCGTGTCAGCCAACAATGTCGATTGTCATACGGCATCCAACCCTTCAAGGATGAGATATTATGTGATGTTGCCACACTGGATGTCTGTGATGTTCTCTTGGGCCAACCATATTTGTGGAAGCTCCATGTTGTTTATGAGTCTCGACCCCACAGTGTCATTGTTTCTCTTGGGGGTCATCTCTATAGAATACCAGAGGTAGTTTCATCTACCATTCCACCTAAAAAGCGTCGCAAGATAGTATCTCATACTGCAAAATTTAGCTTCTTCACAATCAATTCAAAAGAAGAACAAGACACTGCAACCACTACAGCCTCGCCCCAAGCACCTTCTATCCAACAGAAGCAAGTCGACAAGGCTGCAACAAAGCGCAAAGATTCCTTATGCACATTGTCCTCTCATGTATCTCGAATTGTTGAAAAACCTCAACCTCAACAGGTTCATGATAGACTTCCACAAACTGAGCAATGCGACGTCTCCAGCAAGGCAAGCAACTCACCAAGATGCAGATTTAACAAAAGATTTTCCCTTTCCCCCGGGACCTCAACGCAATTGAAACCATTGCTTCCTAAGGAGGGAGGATTGATCCAGGTGGATATCGGTGGCCACCCACCTTTTCCGATTGGCTCAAAACCTTTTTCTGACAATTTTGGCAATTTATTATTTTTAGCAGTTTTTAACTACCGAGGCCATTTTGAGGGCGCAAATGAAGGTTTTTCAAGATCAAGGTTCTCAATGATAGCTGAAGGCATGATTGAGCCCCCAAAATGAATCTCCTCGACGATACCTTTCCAATGAGCTATCATATGCCTAAACGAAGATCATATGCAAAACTTACGACCCTGAGAAGTTGATGCACCAACTTACCCAAACGGGGCCCACATGACTTTTGGCGCTTCATCTCCTAGGGTTAGGTTTTTTTATTTCTAGGGTTTTGGGCATTCCGGTTTATTGTAAAAAGGCCTCCAGAGCCTCATTGTAATCATGTTTTGGCGAATGTGAGTAGCCGCCACATCTCTTCTTAGAGATAAGCTGCCACCGTTCTTGCGAGTCTTTCACTCTGTATTTTTACAGTCTCTGTACATTCCTTTCATTAATAGAAATCATGTATTATTGTATATCTGTGTTTATGGTTGCATCTATGATACATTTATGTTATATTATTTAATATCTATGATATCTTTGTTCATTCTTTATTATATCTCCGCTCTCATTTCGTGCCGAAAATAATCCGGATCAGCAGGTCCATCACTGTGATCCCAGTGCGCAGTACAAGAGAAGATGGAACTCGTTTAAAAGAAAGAGAGGATTGACACTATGATATAATTGCAGAAGACTGAGACCTCTTGCTAAGGAATTCCCTATTACAAATCCTATTTGTCTATGTTGTAAAGTTATTGGTCACAGAGTTGAGGATTGCCCTAGAATGATTGTCAAAGTTGAAAAGATGAACATGGGACAAGAAAACTATGAACAAGGCCAAGGGCCTAAGGATATGCTAGAGAACCAAAAAGAATCAGAGACTATATTATTACAGATGAAAGAAACATTGAATGATCACAGAGACATCAGTTTACCAGAGATCTTAAAAGAGAAGCAGTGCATAGAAACAAGAATGGGAGACTTCGACATAGACTGTGTGTTGGATGAAGAAACACATGTGAACATGATGCAAGAAAGCACTTGGGAAATTTTTGGAAGGCCTGCTATGGTTCCTTTATTGGGAGGGATAGGATTGTTTAAAGGAAAGATGATAACCCTATGTGGAAGAGTTACTAATGTACCTATGATTGTTCATGGAACATCGACCGAAGAAGAATTTGAAGTCATTAAGTTTGTCGAGAACAACGCCCCTTTTGCACTTTTTTTAGGAAATACCTGGATTGAGAAAGATCAAATCCGAAGGAAAGCAGAGGAAGAAGCTACAAAAAAGAAAAAGAAAGAATTAAGGGACTTCATGGCTAGGAAAATATCACGACTAATAGAAGAACAAGAAAATAAGTCGAAGCAACAGAGGACCAGAGAATTAGCTGTCGAAGTTGAAAGAACACAAGAAGGTTTAAAGAACCTGTCCATGTAGGAAAGAAGTGCATCCACCCCATAAATAGTAAAAGAAGAGGTATTACCTTTGAACCTTTTGAAAGACCCTCAGCAGTGCGAAGTTGCTACACTAAGAGAATATAAGAATTAGAATGGGAAGAGAAACCCAAAGACTCAAATCACAGGGAAGAAAGCAAGAAAGCTCAGTAAGAAGAAAGAAAAGTTAGAAAATTTATAGGAAGTTCCAGAGAAGACTTCAAAGAAGATAGGCTTGTAGAACCTGAACCTCGCCGAAATAGCAGAACCGCACAGAAGGGGACTTCGCCACAACGAAGCTATATGACCATTGGAGGTGTCCAAACTATTAGAATGACGCTTTGGAACTATTAGAAATGAAGTTATTACCGAAAATATCTCCATTGGACCATTGAGACCACGCCATAATGGATGGAATCATATTGATTGAGGCATTCCTACCCGTTGGAGGACTCTGTTACGACGTTCCTTATTTAACCTGTTGGATGTTGCACCGGGACCACCTTTTGCAAACTGTGATATCTGAGCTAACTAAGAACCCAACGTATCACGTTGTGCTTTCTAGACCTCGCCATCCGTCTGATTGCCTCATCTATCTATTCACCTACCCGAGTTAATTAATTACGAGTGTGCATGTCGGGTGAATGTAGCGTAGTAGAGAAGTCTGTGGAGGAAATTATGATAGATCTCATGGTTGAGAGAGTCATGTATGTAGGAATACAAGCATCGTCGATAGGAGGATTGCAAGCATCCCCTTCGACTGCACATCATTCTAGCCGAACTGTGACTGAGAAACGAAGCAAGCACCGTGACGATCTGGAGAAGGTGAAGCATATCTCGTCGATCTTGTTAGACTACATACCACCTTTGACTAGTGTAGTAAACCGCGATAGTGTCCCTCATGATTTCAAGTACATGTTGATCACTGCGTACCTTCCAAAGGGGATACGCGTAATCGGACCTCAGTTGGGACTGATCCCAGCTCTCAAGATCAACGACTTCAACCTTGGAGACCGAAAGAACTATGCGATCCTCACGTTGCATAGGTACCTAATGAATACGACTAGGAAGAATCCCAAGATAGTTCCCCAGCCATGTATTAAAAAGATCGCGCGGTCAACGATCTTGAATGTGATGAAGATCCCACACTTTGGCCGACATCAGGAGGTTAACGCTTGCATTAAACTCCTCCTGTCATGTTATCACAGAGGTTATCTATGGTTAGATAGGTGCATCACTATGGATCCGTCTTTGATCCACCTGATCACTGGACTAAGCATGCAAGGACCAGACCCTCACCAGTTCTACCCAGGGAAGACGTCATATCGCTCCCTGGCACAACGCATCAAGGAGGCCTGTGGCGATGTAGAGAAGGGGAAGCGAGGCTACAAGGTAGCCTCTATCTATGATAGGGCAATGCGCCTTGCTTGTCAGCTGATAGTTGGCAAGCTCGTCAGAAAGAACCAGTCGACACAAGTCACAGGGTTCGTAATGGACCTTGCAGGGAAGTGCGTCAAAGGAATGCATATGAATTGGGCGAGATACCTAATCAACGAGCTGGAAAATGACTGTCACAAAGAATAAGACCAAGGGTATGAATTCCACTTCAGTTGGTTACTAGTGCTCATTGCATTTGTTGCTTGGAAGATGTCGGAAGGAGAAAAATTCCTTGAAGTCGATCCATCAGAGTTGTTGGCCGCAAGGTTCTCCACCTTGTGGTACATGAATGATATGGCAAAGCAGTGGCAGTCGAATCTTGTCTTCCATACTTACTACCTACAACTGAAGCACACCATTGAATCATTCCCTCGAATGACACCGAATACACTCCATCAGTACAAACCGTTCGCGAAGTTCCGCATGGACTGACACTTCATCTATATCATTGTGCGTAAGGATGAAAGTAATGAGGAGTTGTAGTCCTACTATAAGTTAACCGAGGAAGACATGGAAGCAATCACAAAGGAATGGCCAGCAGAATTCCTTGTACCAGTGGAAGATGTGGAACTGTCTGACCCCAACATCATTGGAAGTCTGTTGGTCACCCAGACAGAATATGATGGACTGAGCAACTCAAAGAAAAATAAGAAAAAGGAGGAAGTGCAGGACATAGACAATGATGAGAAGGACATCGCATTGGAGGAAATTGCGCATGACTCACCTACAGAAGGAGGAGGAGATGAAGTAAACCAAGAAGAGGTAGAAGAAGGAGACATGCAAGAAAAGGGTGAAGTGACACCACCAAAGGATCCTCGTACAGAGGCCGAGACGTCAAAGAAAAGGAAGGTTTCTTCGTAGAAACCCTCAACACGGAAGAAGTCCCAAGCCAATAAGCCTCAATCACAGAATGTGCTAACAGTGGACGATATCGAACTCATCATCACAGTCGTAGAAGATGCTTCAGAAGATATCCTGTAGAGACATGAAGCAAAGCAAGAAGCTATGTATGAAAGAATAGAGAAGGAGCTCAAAGACATCCAGAAAGATATCCATTCGAGCCGCGCAGTATTTACTACGCCTTCTTCATCAGAAAGTGTAGAATTGGGGGATGAGACCACCCAATTACACAGATTAGCAGATGCAACAAAGGCTCGACTTCGTCGAGTCCAAGAAGAAAAGGAGCAGGCCATAGAGGTCTTAAAGCAAGAAAAGGAGGAGGTCCGAGAGAAACTTCGAGTTGTGCAACAGGAGAAAAGTGAAATTCAAGCGAAGTTTGAGCAGAACAATGCGAAGATACAGGAAGAAAAAGACCAACTGCTCACAGATCAGATTGTGATCAAAGAGGCAGTGACTAGAGCACTTTGCTCTATGTCGGACTTGGCACAGGAAGAACCAGAGTCAACTGAGATGCAAGTGAGGAAGCTTGCTGAAGCCATTCAACAGCTTCAAGCAAGAATAATGGAGCTAGAAATCCAAGCAGTACCTAGCACCCTACAAGAAGTGCAGGATCAGAGGGAAGAAGCTTCCAGGAGTGCAGTAAAAAGAATCAGGGCGTTGGCCTTGGAGTGCAAACAATTAAGTGATCGAAGTGCGCAGACCTATGAGTGCCTTGCAGAAGATCCGTAGCTGAGGAAATTGGAAGCACAACTCCAGGAGGCGAAGCAACAGATGTCCACAATGCAAGCATAGATGAAGTTGCTTACTGTAGTTGAGAAGATGAAGAGGTTGCAGGAGCAACGTACAGTTTAGCAGCAGGTTACTTCCATCGAGAGCAAGATCATGGAAGTGACAAAGAGGCTCCAGCCAGTGCAGAACGAAGCTTGCATGTTTTTTGAAGAGATCGAAGGACAAGGCTCACAGTTGGAGCAAGTAGTTACGACAGTAGAACAATGCATGAAAGGGCCTATCACCGAGCAAGTAATTCAGAAGTTCGTCGAACAGGAGGCTCTGGCGAAGCAACAAGTCGAGGTAGCTTGAGCTAAGCTCGAGGCCTTCGAAGCAGTGTTACTCAGATTAGAGTGACTCGAGACGAGTCACACGTGAGTGTTGGGGGCATGTTGGCCCTCGACCAAGTTTTGAGGAAACATTGGTCATGTTTGACCATTTTTGGGACTTCGTCAGGCTGGTCGAAGATGGAGTGCCCAAGCGAAGTGAAGATCGCAGGATCTCACCCATTTTGCAAGCTTTTTAGGCTTTTAGGGTTTATGTAACGGGTATGGTATGTCGACCCATGGGTTTACCCATGCTTAGACCTTTTTGTAATATATAAATAAGTATCTAGGAGATGTAAGAAAATAATAGGTCATGGGCTTAGTGCATGACTAGAGTATAGAGTATGTTAAGACTTGCAGAGCTAAGTGCAAGTGATTGTAGAGACTTTGTGCACATACTGTGGAAGGCTTTGTGTCCTGACCTAATTTGAGAAAGGAGGATCTAGCTAGGTGCATGAAGATCTCATGTCCTTGGTGGAGATTTCTCTGTGGCTTTGTGCACGGGAGAAAAGGAATATAAGAAGCTTGAAGACTAATAAAGAAGAAGAAGAAGTTGGCGGACATAGCCCCACACTGGGGTGAACCACGTATATCCTGTGTTGATGTGCCTGGTGCAATGTTGTTCATGTTGTTTAAGTATTTATCTGCTTAGTGCATTGATCTGAATGTATGTTAGATAGATGTATGGATGCTTAGCGCTCTATTGAGGGTAAATGAATGCTAGATCTGAGTTAATGTTATGTGCTTGGAAGTGTTTGATCTGATTATTACTGTGTTGTTCTGCACTTAGGGTTTAATCTGCGATGTGAATAAGAATCATAACTTAATGCATATTGTTGGCTAAGTGCTTTGTTAAGTGGTGTAATCACAGATCTGTGTCCCAGCTAGGTTGTAGACAATAAAGCATTCAATGCATTTCCAAAACAACATCATAAAGAGGATCACTAAAAAAAACACAATCACAAATTACACAACATTTTATCCCGGGAAACTCTCATGAGGGAGAAAACCCAACAAAACTTCCTTGATAATAGATTGCCAATACAATACCAAGACTAAGACCAAACCACCAAGAATAAACTAGGACTAAGCATGCACATCTCTTCTCCTTCCTCCTGCAACTGCAACTTCCTTCAAAATATGCACACTAGAAGTGTGTGTGAGTGAATGAACAAATGAGGCACCATCCTCCCTTATAAATATTAGTTGAGGAGGCGCTAGGGTTATGTCTCTTCACTTAGTAGGGCTAACTTCTTCCAAGAGTGGTTAAAGCCACTTTATAAACTCTAGGGGCCGACTTTACAAATACCACCATATTAATATGGTTTGACCAATCCAAAAAAGGGGATTTGGTCTTATACAAGAATCGACATAATCAATCCACAAAAAGGGATTTCATCTATAAGATAATAACTCAATTATAATTAGAATATTATTCAAAGTTACAATATTTCAACACTCCCCCTTAACGAGAAGGGTATTCTACTAACATAACCCAATATAACAACATCAAGAGAAAGAGAGGGCAACATCATCATCAACATGTGGAACACTGACTAACACATCTACAAATCATCGAAATTTTTTCTCATCATCGATATCATCATTGTTCACAACATGGAGATGGAGTAGCATCATCATCATCATCAACATGAAGCTCAAACACCAACATCAATAACTTGAAGCTAGTACAACATCATCAACATATGGCAACAGAATGAGGTAGGTGCAACAACAACATTTTGTGGTACTCTGACAGACTGTCCTTACCAAACCTTTGATATCTTCTAAGGAATCATAAGATTCCCTAGGATATAAAATCCTAACAAGCTACCACATGGTACTCTGACATATCGTCCTTACCAAACCTTCGGGATCTACCCAGGGATCATAATATTCCCTAGGATATAAAATCCTAATGGAGCTACCACTACAGACCACAATTGGCATATACATGCACAAGTACTCTGACAAACCATCCCTACCAGACCTTCGAGATCTGCTCAGGGATGATCAATCCCATAGGATATAAAATCCTAACGGAGCTACCCGTTGTTGGTCAAGATACTATAGTATCATCAACATCACTCCCCCTTTCGAGGGATATTCTTTCAGACAACACCAAGCTTGTCTCAGAAGTACTCAAACTTCACACGAGATAGAGGCTTGGTCAACACATCTGCAACATGTTCATCCGTGCCAATATATTGGAGCTTTACAACTCCCCTCTGCACCATATCACGAATTTAGTGATATCGGATCTCGACGTGCTTCGACTTATCATGGAACACTGGGTTCTCTGTCATATTTATACAACTCCAGTTATCACATAGAATCATGGTGGCTTCCATCTCTAGGTCGAACAAACCTGTCAACAACTTCCGAAGCCATATGGATTCACAACTGGCGAAACATGCTGCAATGTATTCCGCTTTTGTCGTGCTAAGAGAAATATTGGATTGCTTCCTGCTTTTCTATGAAGTCATGGCTGACCCTAGACTGAAACAACATCCTAAAGTGCTCTTTCTATCAGAAGCACTTCCAACCCAATCTGAATCAGTATAACCATACATTTTGAAATCATGATCTCCAATATAACAAAGACCATAATCCAATGTGCCCTTAAGGTATCTCATCACATGCTTTGCAGCTGCAAGGTGAACACGTCTGGGCTCTACCAGATATTGACTCAAGGTGTTCACAACAAAGCATATATATGGCCTGGTATTTGTCAGATACATCAATGATCCAATAATCTATCTATATAGAGTAGCACCAACCAATTCTAACGAAGTATCAACCAAGAGCTTCAAATTTACATTCCAACATGTCAAATCTCTTCAGTATTTCAACTGCATACTTCCCTTGGTTAAGGAAGATCTTCTCTCGACTCTCCCAAACTTCAAGACCTAAGAAATAATGCATCAGTCCTAGGTATTTCATCTCAAACTCTGCAACGAGCTTCTTCTTGCAATCTGTGATGAGCTTTTCTTCTCTTGTTAAGAATAAATCATCTACATATAGTAGCAATATAATTGGCTCATCATTCGTAAGTTTGAAGTAAAGGTTAGAATCATCTTTACTTTTGGTAAAGCCCAAGCTTGTCAGGAAACTATCAATTCTTCCATACCAAGCTCTATGAGCTTGCTTCAACCCATACAAAACTTTCTTCAACCTGCAGACATGAGTCTTTCTATCTTCAACTTCAAACCCTTGTGATTGTTATATATACACGTCTTCTTCAATAACACCATTTAAGAAGGTTGTTTTCACATCCATCTGGTCTAACTTCCACATCATTTTGGCTGCAAGAGCTATGATGGTTCTGATAGAAGTGTATCTGGATACAAGAGAAAATGTCTCTTCATAATCAATTCCTTCCTTTTGAGAAAACCACGAGCCACAAATCTTGCTTTTTGTTTTTCAATACTTCTGTCTGTTGCATGTTTTATCTTGTATATCCACTTGGAAGATACCACATCTTTGTTCTTTCGTATGGGAACTACTTCCCATACATCATTCTTTATAATGGACTGGTATTCTTCTGTCATGGCATCCACCCATTCTTTCTTCTGAATGGCTTCTTCAAATCAAGTAGGTTCCTTTTCTACGAGATCACACATCAAGGCCACATAACTGGAGAATGGATTAGGTTTCTTGCTTTGTCTCATGGTTCCTTCTAGGGAACCATACTTCTCTGCATATTGAATAAGTTCCCTTGCCCAAGCTGTCTTTCTCTTGTGAGAGATCGTCATTCGGGGAGGTTCTTGAGATTCTATCATATCGTGATCTTCTAGAATCTCATCATCGAGGGTAACTGTAACTTCCTTCATTGGTTCTACAACTCTAGGAGCTACAGGTTTTTTTTCATATACTTCTTCAAGGTAGCATTTCCTTGATATTTTGTGTGATTCATATTCATCAAAGGTTACATCTCTGTTGATCTCAATATGATGGTAACCTGGTATGTAAATTTTGAAGGCCTAAGAGACCTCACAGTATCCAACAAATATTCCCTTCTTTCCTCAAGGGTCCAACTTAGTTCTCCTTTCTTTTGGAATGTGTACAAACACTAGAAAAACAAACCTTCTTGGATGGATTACTTCTGGCTTCTTTCTGATGAACATTTCTTTGGGGGTTTTGAATCCAAGTGCACTATGGGATAATCTATTTTGGACATAAACCGTTGTTCTTGTTGCTTCAGCCCATAAGTGCATTGGAAGATTTTTATCGTGAATCATAGTCTTTACTGCTTCCATAATTGTTATATTATTTCTTTATGCTACACCATTTTGTTGAGGATTATAGGGAGTGGTGAGCTCCCTCTTAATCTCGACATATCTGCAAAAACTTCCAAATTCATTTGAGGTGTACTCTGCTACATTATCTGACATGAGTATCTTGATTTTTCTTTCGGAGAGGTTTTCTACCAAGGCTTTGAATTCCTTGAACTTTTCAAGTACTTCATATTTTGATTTCAAGAAATAAACCCAAGTCTTACGAGAGTAATCGTCAATAAATGATACATAGTATACATACCTTCTTAAAGTGGTTGATGGCACTGGACCACATACATCTGAGTGGATGAGCTCCAAGATTCCTTCTGCTTTATTGTCACTCTTTGGGAAAGGATTCTTTATGTTCTTTCCTTTTGCACATCCCTTGCATACACCTTCATGATCAACCTTAAATTTTGGTAAACCTGTAACTACCTTGATTACATATGGTAAGGCTTTGTAGTTAATGTGAGCTACTCTTTTATGCCAAAGTTCACAAGGAATTTCATTAGAGTGGGTTAAGGCTACATTTGAGTGACCTTTTGACTTGTACAAAGCTCCTTCTTCTTTACCAGTAACAACTGCATCTTCTATGGTTTTTCCTTTAGGCCACATAAGAACTTCACCATCTATGAATGCAACCCTGAAACCTTTCTTATCTAGAGTTGAGATAGAAAGTAAGTTCTTTTTCAAACTTGGTACATAGAGTACATCCTTCATTCTCATCGGAGTTCCTTAATCCAATTTGTAGGTGGATTCTCCCATTCCTTTGATAGGTCACTGATAATCATCTCCAAGTGAAACTTTATGGGGGAAGTCCTTTTCTGTAAGGCTAGAGAGAATGTCTTTCTAACCTGTCATGTGCTTAGAGTCACCGCTATCTATGAGCCAAGTATGCTCTCCAGGTATCACAGATCCTGAGAGGGCTGAAAACAAAACATAATCTTCAATTTCTTCTTTAGTCAACTTCTTGGATGGCTCATCATCTTCAGCTGCATGGGCATGATGTCTTTTGTTATTTCTCTTTTTGTATTCTTCCTTTCTGGCAGGAAAATTCTTATCATTGTGTCCCATCTTATCACAATGATAACATTGATAAGAAGAGAAGTATTTTCCCTTTCTTTGACCCTTATGATATTTCTGGAATCTCTTTGGAGGGTGAAATTCTTTATGAAAATGGGTCTCCTTTTGGAAATGAGACCTTTTCTTTCCTCCTTTATCATGAGCAACTAGGGCTTGATCTTCATCCCTTGATAGTATGACTTCTCAGTTGGCCACTCTTGCTTCTTCTTGAACACATTCTTCCCATACATTATCGAATTGGAGTTTCTCTTTTCTTGCACATATAGTTTGGATGAAGGCATCCCAAGGTCTTGTGAGACTATTAAGAGTTGTCATTATGAGTTCATCTTCATATAAGTTGTCTCCAATTGCTTCTAATTGTTCCTTGAATTAAGAAACCCTAGAGAAATAGTCTTGAACTGTTTCTCCTTTTTGGATCTTTGTATTCTTGAGTTGGGTTCTCATATTCATATTCTGGTTGATGTTCTTTCCTTCATACATTATGGTTAGGGAATCAAACATATATTTTGGAGTATTCTTAGAAGACACTTGAGGGATCAAGTGGTATTTAATGGAATCTGCAATTATTCTTTTGGCCCCAATCATATCCTTCTTGTACTTATCTTTGGTTGCTTCTTCTTCGGGTTCCGTGATCCAGGGGATCAAATTTTGCTCAAAATTCAAAGCACTCGGAATCGCTTCAAATCGAATGGGTGCGTAGGCCTCGTCATCACGAACCCAATGCAACTCGTTTGGGTTCAAACAGACGTCGGATGAGTGATATATCACGTTCTGTTCAAATCATCAAACAGGCAAAAAAAATGTGTTGACTATACAGTCTGTATGGATGATGACGTGGCAGGGTCGTACGACACGTGGCAGAAGCTGAGTTGGCAGGGCCATACGACATGTGGCAGGTGTTGGTTGGCAGTCATGTGGATGAATTGGCGTCCGACACGTGGCATGTTTGTGGCGAATAGATTGGTGACACGTGGCCCAAGCAAGGGTCGCCACATGCCACCGGGGCATTGGATAAAACTTGTGAAGTCAGCAGGACTCGACCCTATGACCTCCAGGAAGGGGAAGATCTTTGGGAAGGGTCACCCAACTGGTGCGCCCACCATTGGTTCTTAATATATGAATGGTTTAAAAATTATTTGAATTGAATTAAGTGTTGAGTTGGGCGCGGTCCGAGCCGGGGCCCCGGTCACATAAACCACCATATAACCACCTACCCATGCGCATTTTTTAAATGATTTAGGAGCCCGCACACTTGACACTTGGCGCATTACCATAGAGTTTAACCTTGGCCCCTTTTGTATGTGCGTGCAGTCGTATGGTAAGCCACATGCCCAAAGGCTTGGCGGTTAGGGGCTAGGCGCGCCCTAACGATCCTACAGTTCGCACAGTTTTTCGGTTGCGCCCAGTGCTAGGTTTTAGCACGGAAATGAGTGTGGGTGCTAGGTTGGACACACAGAGGTGAAAATTGTCGATCCAGAGACAACAAGTTTGAAGGGGAACTTCTAGGAAGCCTATCTTCTTCAATTTTTGGCCAAATTAGGTGTTGAAAAAGTCCAACTAGGGGTTTTTGGACGTTCTGAAGCCATTGGAGCCATCTATTTGGCATTTTGAGCATTTTAAAGCACATATTTTAGCACTTTGAGTAAATAATACAAAATATCCATTGGAAGCTAGACCAGGAGATGTAGCCCAAGAGGGGTGAACTCCTTCATCATTTGTTGTGTTATGTGTTTTCTGTTCACTGTTATTTGTTGTTGATTATATGCATCTTGAATGTGTAATTTATATAAAAAAATTGTGTTTGCAAAATTGATCCATTTGCTTAAGAACACTTGAATTAAAACTTGCAAATA
>ML778956.1:1303108-1353272 GCA_009831015.1 Picea engelmannii
CTTTTCATATTGGAAACTTTATTTTGTACTATTAACATGTATACGCTATCGTCACTTTATCCTATATTATTAAAATACATGAATCATCTTGAATATACTCGTTAAAGAAAAAGTGAAAAATATAAAATTAAGATATATAAAAAGAGATAAAAAATGAAAAAGCAAAAGATTTAAACAGACTAGAAGAAAAAAAAAAAAGTATGACGTGGCGAATGAAGTAAAAAACCAAAACAATAGATTGAAAATAAAGTGAAACGTGTAAAAAGAAGAAACGACTTTATTTTGAATAAAATGCATAGGTATGGACACAGGTGCAATATGGAGAAGAAGAGCAAAGAATTTAGGTTTGGTTTTTACATTGGAGAAGTGTTGAGAGAGGGGAAAATGAATCCAATGATTCATAGGGGTGTTTTTACTTTTTACTCTGTGTTGTTATTATTTATGTGTATGAATGTGGTTGTTGTTTTGTTTGAAATGGTAATGGACAATGCATAATAAGAAAATACGAAGTAGGGAAGGTGAATGTAGAAGGCGCTCATAAAGGATTTTTTCAACATAGATGATTTCCGTGTAATTATTCACGATGCAATAATTAACAAAATTAATTACGATGTTTTTTGTGACTAAATCTTGAATAGTGCCCAAATCTAGAAAATTGGGTAAAAAACTGAGATCATGTTTCTTGAAATCTTTAGAGCACCCAATCATTGATAACTTCTTGAATGAGTGTGACATTGAGCCTTGGGGATTGTTCCACTACATAATGTGGTTGCAAACTTAAGATGGATTTATGTCGGTTATATATATATCCCAAAGAGATCAAACTCACGCATTTAGGGGCGTTGAAGGTGAAAAGAGTGTTGATAGATTCGATGGATTCTATAATTGAACTGTATAAGAGATTATCATTGAAGCTTCAGTTGTCCAGATCTATGAGTTTGTTCAACTTTGATGAGGCTTCCTGTGTCCTTCAGAATGGTCCCTATTACACGATTGTCATTTAATTCCACTCTCTCGAGCTTCCTAAACGTTGTATTGGAGGGGGATATTTTCCCTCTTGGTTGGTTTCTTCCCAGCCTCTAAATTTGTTAGGGTTTTCATATTTGTGTCGAGGACAATAATGGGTTAACTAAGAAGGATGATGTTAAGCAGGCGAAGTTCATATTTGTGTTGAGTGAAATAATGGATTAGCTGAGAAGGATGTTGATAGGCGGGCCAAGTTCATTCACACAGGGAACACCTTCTACAAGACTACACAAAAAATGATGGGTTAGCCAAGGAATATGTAGTCACAACTAAAAGAGTTAATCACAATGAAGGTCATAAAAGGGTTTTAGTTTGTAGATATGGATTTCATGTATCTTACTTTATCTAGTTTTAATTTAAATTGTTTTCATAGTGGTAATCTTGATTTTCACCTAGGATCAGAGCCAACTTTTGTGTCATATCTAAGCCAATCTTGGTTCTTCACTAAGATAGCACGATCTCGACTTGGTAATTGTCAGGACCAACCTTTTTCAATTTTTTAGAACTCACTATAATAACATTTTTCTTTAGTTGTAATTAATATTTTTTTTTTCTGCAAGCTTAACTTAGTTGCATCTCATTTGCATAACATATAAGGACTACAAGACTATCGACATAGGGAACACAACATTTTCGAACTAGTCCTTTGGTATCGACCTTAACTCCTTGCCTCCTCAAACAATGTCGAGCCATCCCAGGGGTAACACCCCCATTTTTAATCTCCCTAATTAATTTGTAATTAATTATGATTAATGATGATTATCTTAGCATGGAGATAATATTTCCATGTTATGGCTTGTAAAAGATGTAAAGGTGTAGTATAAAATCCGACCAGTTCACTGATGGGTGAAGCCTTGAGTACTAGCCATGATACCACTAGATGAAAGAGTGAGGGAACTTGGAAAGGGGATTCATTATGCTAAGAGAACCCAAACCTCTTTGTTGAGTTATTTATTTTTGGAAATAATAAGTCATTTCCCTCTTCTGGATTTCAAAGCAAATCAGTTAATGAGGGAGGATTGGTAGTTGGACAACCAACCACCCTCGTGAATGGAAGCATGGAATACTGGCTAGGACAACATAAAATTGTCATCCAGAGGTACAATAGATTACCCATTTTTAGTCCCCAAGATTTACCCCACAAGTTCCTTCTGATAGAAGAGAGAAGGGACAGGTCGAGAACCTTCATGGGGGGCAAACATGCAAGAGTCTAGGAGAGCAGACAAGTGCACAAGTGCATGTTGAGAAAGAGAGTCTTGGGCTGGATAATGGAGGAGATGGTGATGATTTGAGAGTGTTGAGTACTATGAGAGGTTTTTTGTTAGGAATTGAGACCTTCACACTGTAAAATGCTTGTGACGTTGAATGTTTTTCCTTGGTGGTATCATGGCTTGGCACGGGGATGGCTAGAATGTAAAGAGATAAAGCACCCGAGCCTATGGTTGAGTGGAAAGGCCTTCACCCATAATCATTTGGCTTGGTAATTAATTTACAAAACAAATAAGTTTCCTTGGTACTGTCTATTATGCTAAAAATTGTATAAACATATTATGCTCGCATAAGTTTTCCTTTGTGTAATAATGCAATTTGTATCAAATTGTATGACTCACTAAGTCATCATGAAAGGAATGAAATGAGCATACAATTAGTAACTTATGCTTGCATAATACTTAATTTATAGGTTATTATACCTCTAAGAATTGAGATGGAATGAATGAATGGATGCATGACTCTTGCTTCCTGTATGCATAGTAAATTGATTTCTTGTTGATTTCCCTTGGGATTTTCACTACATATAGCTTGTAATAAAAAAGTTAGATCTTGGTGAATAGCATGGGACCCGTGTGAGGAATGTCTCAAGTTATGGCTGGTTATGGAAGTGTTTAAATGTTGAGTTTGTGTTTTCAGGGAATATTGCAATTCCCTTGGTTTCTCGTTCACTTGCTCTCATATTCTCATCTAACTAAGTTTTTTACATGAATGTACATGCCTCTTGTTAAGAACTCTTTGAAAGTCAAGAGGGATGAGTTGAATAGCTTGAGTTTCAGTCTGAGTTCCAGGGTTGCCTTTTGGAAATATATCTTATTCCAAATGCCTGAAAGTTTCAAGCTTAAAACCTGTGATTTAGATGAATCAAATGATGTGACTAAGTATAGTTCAACAGTAGAAGTCGTCAATGAATGCCCTGGTGGTAGGTCATGAGAATGTATGTGGGGAAGTGTGTAAACGGGTGAATTCAATTGAGTGATGAAGATGAATCCAAGTTGTCTAGTGAGTAGTGAAGGAGAATTTGCCTTAACCCATCAAAATCCTTATTTAAACCTAGAGAGAACAATAATGTTGGATTGGAGGAGAGGACAAACCTATGTCGTCCAATCATCACCGGAGATTAGGAACCGGGTCACCAGAGAACCAAAGGCTTGGGCCCTTTAGTTTGCATGGTCTCGTTGGTTAATCCATTATTTCATCTACCTAAAGATAAAAAACCATGGATTCTTTCACCAAGTCTAGTTTTCCAATGGGTTGAAAAGTCTATTTTCTTTCTCCATTTGGCACCACTTAGTTGTTCAAGTGTTGCATTGGTGTTGATTTCCCACCTCTTCCAAAACCAAAATGAACAGGTGAACATTGCACATAGGATGAATTCAATGTAAAGTGTATAACTAAATTGATAAGTCAAGTATTTGATCATCTCAATATTGATTAGGAAGAGTATGAGTTTGTGTGATGTATTAGTAGCATTAAAAATTAAATAAGAATAAAAGGGGGAGAATGGACATTAACTCGAGATTGTTAAATGAGTTTATTATGAAGTATAGGTTTCCTTTCCAAAGGATGGCGATTTGTTGGATAGGTTGAATTACACAATATTTTTACTAATATTAATATGGAAATTACTTATGATGAAACTATGACTAGAGGAGGAGATGAGTGGAAGAAAACATTCATTACAAAAGAATGGGTTGTATGCATTGTTATCCATGCATAAGGTAAGGAGTTTCCATGGAATTACTAATTTTAATAAAATACCAAGGGATTAATTTAAGGCTAAATGTTACTAGAAAGAAAATGATGTCGCTAGTGGTAGCCTTAGTGATGACCACAAGGGATAATAACTTTCTCGTGGATACTATCTTGGCTGAAATTACTTTTTGGTTCTGAAGTAAGAACTTGTCTTCCTAAGAGCTCATCTTCCTTAGATGTAAGGAAACATTTTGACGACCCAAGACCTAGAGGCATCTAGCATAAGTGAAAGTCTACCCTCGCATGAACCACCAACAATTTACTTCAGGTGACATGGTTTTCCTTGAACAACAATGATGAATCAACCCACATTCGTGGATAATAGCCAATGATGGTTGTCCTCACTGCTAGTTGACAACCGAGTTATGATGCATTTTGTCACCTTCGGAAACAAGAAAAAGAAGATGGAGAAGAAAGAAAAGAAAAAAAAAGAAAAATTATTTATATTATGAATCATTTTTATATTAAATAAATATGTAATTATAGAATTAAGGTTTTTGTCATTCTACTTTTACAACAAAAATAATTAATATATTGTCAAATACCCTTACATAGTGTTATTTATACAATTTTTTGAAACTAAATACATAGCTCTATTTATTTAAAACACAAAACAAATTGACTCAAATATTTGAATAACCAACAAAGACTTGGGTGAAACTCTAATAAATAATCTCTTTGATGAAGTAAATATCATAGAGAAAACTCAAACGAAATCAAAGAGCACAAATTCAAACCCTAGGAAGATAACCAGCATCAATATGAACAAATTATAAAACTCCCTCTAAACAATTAGTATCATTACCCCTTCTCAAACTTAAATTATGAGCTCAAATACATTAAAAAAAGAGAGATAACTCCACCTTACCACACTAATCACACATTTAAACAAGAAGAGTTGTTGAGCAACAAGTCCTTGCCAAAAAGGTAGGTAGGGAGCCAGGTCTACCAACAGAGGAAGTGTATTAAAGTAGTATGTTTGAAAGAGCAAGGTTGGCTAAGAGGGCTTCCATCTTTGGGTTTGGGTTAGTATGAGCATTCTTGATTTGAAATGTTCATGGCGTGATACCCATGCCATTGAAATCGTTCTGCAGTTCCTGCTCCATGTCCGAGTTCATATATTCTCCCCGACAATTCTAGCTAATTTGCAGGATCGATCACATCATTTATATATGAGTCGATATAAACAGTTCGAAAATAATTTTTCCATGGCCTTCCCAAGAATGAGTGGAAAGAGCTCTTCACCTGAGCCAGATTAGGCGCAGCAGAGATGATGCACTTTTGAATAGAGATTCCAATGTTTTGATTTGGATCGTCTCTTCCTTGAGCCGTAAAAAAATTCTTTTGATTATCCATTGATTTTCTAGCCAGTGGATTGCAGTTTTGAAATACAGTTGCAGCGTTGCTGAAGATAAAATCAACTGTGTCGTAAATGTCACATTCCCTGTAGAACTGTCGAAGAGAGTGTGCGTAGAAAGTGTCTTGGTAGACTTTGAAACTACAACGGTAGAATGTTGATAGATCGGACCCAACTCAAAGGGCAACAACCTGATGCTTCTATGGTCCTGTCGTGTTCTCAAAAGTGATATCCTGAGAGAGAAAGCCTTTCCCAACTACATATTTAATCACAAATATTTCACGAATGAGCGCGGTGAAAAAAGAAAAGTCTTTCCAAAGGGACTGTATAGCAACCGATAATGAGAGCATTCTCAAACGATAGCAGGGATCTGGATATAAAACAATCATTTCATGGACTTACCATTATGAATTTGTTAGATTGTGACTTAATAGTTAAGATGATGTCACAAACTTGTGATTATATGCAGAACTTATGATGAGACATTGGCCATGAAAACATTATTTTATAAAGTAAAAAAATTAAAGATATGTGATATTAGATATGAAAATTTGAATATCCTATGTATTATTGCTTTCTATTCTAAACTTCAAACCATCCCGTCATTGTTTTCCACAAGTTAACTTCATCCGTGAAAATACATATAGAATGTGGTCATTCAATGTTGTGACAAATCTAATTATACAAAGACAATACAAACATAGAAATATATTGCAATCAATTTACAAACAGGTCAATTGGTTGTCGGATCTCTCACAGAAGATATCGTCGTTGAACTATGCCTATTCCTAGCAACGGTGTTCCGTAGATAATAATAATATATTATAATCAAAGTTGATGTCAAGATCTATCTTTTTAAAGTGATTTATCAAATCAAATCGGTGTTTTGTAGATAATAATAATATATTATAATCAAAGTTCACGTCAAGCCCTAGATTTTTAAAGCGATTTATCCCTCCACGTAGCATGCATGCACAAACTCACATATGTGAATCAGAAATCATGTTCCACATGTATCTCTGATACAACAAGTGTCTCACCCAGAAACGAGTTGTTGCTTTGCCTACCTAAGATGGGGCTAGATGCTGCTTGCTGGTGAGATTCAATGAACTGCATTTCAATATACTTACTCCAACTGCAATTCGATATACTTACTCCAACTGGGTATGACGCCGAGTTATCTCATCAACTAAAACTGAGTGAGGAGGTGATGGCACCAACTATTGATTTGGAATGAATGCTTATATCTATGACGATGTTAGTGAAGTTATGGTGATTCTTTGAATGAATTTCCTATCACTGCAGTTTATTATATCTGGGGACTTCTTTCCCTATACCTAGCTCACGACCACATTCTTCCTTTCGATTATCTTGCATATGCGAATGAGTTACAGGTATAATAAATTTCGTGATTTTACCATATAGATTAGGCTATGTTACCAACTCATGGAGGAGGGTGTTCACTTATTTATGTTCCTATAAAGGAAGGAAGCCCTTTGTTTTTCACCTACCCATCTCTAGATCGAAACCCTGAAGCATCCCTTACACTTAGAGATCAAGTTCATTTCTTGGTTAGAGATCCTATTCTAGTGCTGACATAAGTATACTACTTGGCGTATACGCTCTCAACATTCTTAGAGCACCGAAAAGCGAAGCCAACGAAGATGGATGGAGATTTGACCAGAACTTCGATCCCAACCAGAAATATTATATTGTAGAGAGAGGGAAAGGGAATAATGTCGACTATTGTATGTCGCCGCTTCAAAGAAAGTAAACTTTAGCCATAAAGCAGTTTGCAGTTTTCCGGTGTTACCCATAAAGTTGTTGAGGAAGCTGAGGTAAGACTCCGACTAGGTCTATTTCCAAAAATAGAACCTTAGCCGAATGATTGTAACGTTTAAGCCAAGCTGAATCTAGTTTGTTACAATTAATATTCATAAGTGAGTTAAGAGAAAAATCTATTTAGAATATTTCAATGTAGAGATCCACTTTGTTGAATGGCATCATCCCACACAAATGTAAGAACCCAATTAACATTTTGCTTTGTTCAATGAAATGTGTTAAAGCTTGATGACCAATTTTTGCAGGTTTTGAGAGCTCAATCAATGGCTTTTACAACAACACAACAAGCTTCTCTAACCCACTGCTTATCCGCTTCACCGCCTTTGTGAAGCACTGCCTTTAATTATTCATCGAATCATCGAATCTTGCTTACCTTCGAGACTCGACTGCCTCAACAACACTGATGAGCAGATGCATATCAAATCTTGCTTACCTTCATGACTCCACCGCCCCAAGAGATGATCAGAAGATAAATAACCTCCCGTGAGATACTTATTGTTGGAGAAGCAACTATAAGTCATTCAAATATTTATTTACTACCAGTTAATTCTATTCCAGAAAACAGTGATTATAGAAGGAGACAATGAATTTAAGAATAATTTAGTAATTTACCATATAACTAGCTTACCAATTAAAATTGTCCTATCTTTCAATGGCTGATTCAGATAACAAAATGTCTTTCAATGGCTTATTCATATAGTAGAATGTCTAGCATATTGAACGGATGGGGGGAGGGATTCCCTTTCTGTTGAAGCTAACACACATGTGCGAACAAGTTTGATAGAAATTTTGGAAATTCTAAAGGCTGCACGAAAAAGGCGGCGGTGCACCTACAATTCTATTATGAAAGCTACATAAGGGAGGTAAAAACATGACCAACAAGTCTGAGAGCCACCAACAATTCCAGAAGCTGCATAAGGGAGGTAAAAGCATGACTGTGAGGGTTAAGAGAGGGAAAACCTCATCCAGAGTTCCATATGGAAACCTGGCAGTGGTGGTAAAGCAAGCATGTTAGTACAAACTAACAACAATAGAGGCATAGGTAACAACTCGCTTCACAGGACCAAGTGCTTTTCTAAAGGATGGAGAACGACCGAGTGTTTTTCTAAAGGATGGAGAAGCAACATGTTCGAATGGTGGTGTTGGTTTGCATGTTGGTCTAGGTGGCAGCAACAGATCAAAGCAATAACAAATGAGGCAGGGGCTATGAAATATGTATGGCAATAAACATTTAATGTAAAGAAGTAATGTTAGACTCATGTCTAGCATTACTTTGTTAGGAAAAAACACTACTTAGATGCATGCGTGAAAAGCAAGATAAACTAAGATATTGTCCAACTTTGCCTCGGGAAGAGGCCAAATAAGAGGGCAAACTCAAAACTTAGGCTAAAATGGATGAAATTTCAACTTAAATCATATGAAACTTTGGGTTAAAACAGTCAGAGTCCATTGGTTTTTGTGTTAAACTAATAGGAGGATGAAAAATCGATTACAATAGTCTCTGGCCCGAAGGGCGGGGACTAAAAGAGAGATATTTATACAAAGCAGGGAAAAGTGAACATGCACACTGTTTAGGTTAGAGAGCATAGACATGTGCATAAGAGTGAAGAAAACCAAATGCCACTTTTAGAACATGTATAATATTGATTGAGGAATTACTAAAGCCATAAAATGAATAAAAAGAGACATATGCATAAGAATGAAGAAAACCAAATGCCACTTTTAGAACATGTATAATATTGATTGAAGAATTACTAAAACCATAAAATGAATAGAAAAAGACATGTACATAAGAGTGAAGAAAACCAAATACCACTTTTAAAACATGTATAATATTGATTCAAGAATTACTAAAACCATAAAATGAATAGAATTGAGTTTAAATTAAAAAAATTTAAAATTATAAAATGAATAAAATAAAATTTAAATAAAATAAAATTACAAAATAACATAAATGAAGAGGTAAAAAAAATATAAGATATGTGTCCATCACTCCATTTCAAACTCATTCCAAACTCCTTTACATGAGTGAAAATTGCAAAACGAGGGGTATAATGTGAGGAAGAAAGTTCAAAACGAGCGGGAAAAATGAAGTTTGAACCAGAGCAGCGAAGGCGTTCCAGGCGATTTTGGTCATCCTTCATCCTTTACCAGTCTTTCTTCCAGTCATCCACTTGACCACTTTGCTTCCAGTTTAACTTGAACTGTGGAGACTGACATAGCCTGGTATTATACACGGTCCTGCACTGATCCCTTTTCGTTTTACTTGCGCCCTTCGTTCAGAGGATACTATACTGTTTCTCCGTTATCCTTTCATCATTGCTGCACTTGTCGCTATCTTGCGGCTCCCAACATCCTGAAGGGTTGCTTTCGGCGAGCTGGACCCTTTGTCATAGCTCCCTTGTACAGCACGGCCCACGGATAGGCTACTTCCTGGCAGTTTCTCCCCCTTTTTTCTTCAGCTTCTTTTGGATTGGATCCGGGATCCAAGTCACCGTGCTGTTACTTTAAGGTTTGGCTATAAAATCTCTTTTCTTAGACAGCCACTGACCCTTCTACTTCAGTCTTCCCAGACTGAGATCGGGTGTTTGCTTTATTTTACTATCAAGCTTAGTTACACAAGAGGCCTCGATTTACTCCCCTTCTCAGTAGTCCTATATACTTTTTTACTCTTCCTTGTCGTTACTGACTGGTGGCTCCTTCGCAGATCTCTTGTTTGATAGTGCTGGCCTGCGCCTCTTTCCCCTTTTCTGACCCCTTTTGTGTAACTGTTTACTCTGTCGCTACCCAACCACTCAGTCAGGATTTCCCTTGGCCCGATTAGGCTCGGTCTCTCCCCAAAGGGGCAAGGAAGGGGTCCACACTGCTGTTTTCCATTATGGACTCCTTGACCGATCATATGATGAATCCATCGGATGATTTTATCTGGGAAAAGGAAGGTCTCTTTGACATAGTGGACACTCTAGCTTCCAGGCGTTTACCTGTGCCCGACAAGTCACCCCTTTCCACTTTTCCCTCCTCTCCTACTGACCCACTTCCACTGCCTCCTTCTGCTGACCAGCCCAATTACATTTCTCCACCTGGAGACTTTCCTACCTCACTCTCTTCCCTTCCTTCTTTTCCCTCCAACCGAGCTTCACTTAAAGTCCCTACTTCACATGGAGCCCCTACAGGACGAAAGGTTTGGAAACCAAAAAAAAATATCTCTCGATTGGAGTTGGGGGACGGGGTAGGTTTTGAAAACCTATGCAAGATGTCTACATGCTCACTGGTGGGACGTTTCTCTTACAAGAGCTTATGCACTCAGTCGCTGGACAACTGGATAAACTCAAACTGGACGCCGCTCCTGGGATACACTCCTGAAGTTCTCTATCTGAAAAGAGGTTGGTTTGGGTTTCACTGTAAATCGCCTGAAGATGCCACACTTTTACTTTCTTCGTTCTGGGTTATTGATGGCAGCAGCCTTATGCTAAAGCGCTGGAGGCTGGCTTTTTGTCCAGACAAAGACTACTTCCTTCTCAGACATCTATGGGTCTTACTACCGGGACTCCCACTTCACCTTTGGAACGAAGAGGCCTTCAGAGCCATCGGTGACTCTCTCGGTAAGTTTGTTGCTCTGGACTCAAAAACTTTATCTAGTCACTCTAGAAAAGTGGGGAAAGTCATGGTGGAGATGGACACTTCTACAGGACTGCCGGAATCCCTAGAGATCCTCTGGAGGGGACGAAGGCTCCTTCAGCCCCTGGACTACCTCGGAATTCCTTTCCGATGTAACCTCTGCAGGGCAACGGGTCACCTTCGCCGTTCCTGCCCAGGAAAGATCCCTCTTGACCAGTCTGAAGAAGAAGACCTTCACTTAAACCCTCAGGAGTACATGGACCCTGACCCATCTCTCGCCTACCTGAACGTGCCCCCCACTTTTATCTCTAGTCTTGAGTCAGGACAAGTTGACTCCCCCCTTAACAAAGTCAGCCAGATCTGTCCCTCTCTTTACTCCTCGCTCTCAAAAACAGAAAAGATCTTTGTCCTTAACTTCCCCTGGCTCTCTCGTAAATTTTCTGATTTGCCCTCTATCCAGGATAACTTGTGCCCCCCTTCTCCAGCCGGGCCTGTCCCTTCGCCATCTACAACGACAACGCAGCCTCTCTCTCAACCCTTGGATGAGGAGCCCGAGACTCTTCCCTCAGTGATCCCGGGTTTTGGCCAGTCAGATGAAGTGGACCCGAACCTGCTGGAGGATTTGGCCACCTCGAGCCCTCTCCCCCCTTTGCCAGTTTATGAACCACAACTTCCTATCTTCAGAGGCAAAGAACTAATTCGCCCTGGTGAAGAGGCTGGTAGTTCCTGCTCACTCGGCCCGGGAAAATCTGAAAAAGCCTATGCTTGGTCGAGAGGAATAGGCACTGAGCTTTCCCCGCTTCAGACGAGAAGCTCCAGAAAACAAAAGGAGCTCCAGAACCCTGGAAAAAACGCTATAGATCTCCCTTCTCTGGAAGGCAAGGCACTTAGAGCACTGAAAGCCTTGGCTCGTTCTAAATAATGTTAGTTCTTTCTCTGAATATCCGAGGGATTGGAGGCACCCTCAAGGCTACCTCTTTCAGAAGACTCCTGGAGAAGTCCAAGCCTGACATTATATTTCTGCAAGAAACGCTTACGGATGCCCAGAGATCCAGAGATTTTGTGTTTCGTTTTAGACCTGACTGGTACTCGGTGGCCGTTAGCTCCATTAGTAGTTCAGGTGGGCTTCTAGTGGCTTGGGACCCCAATTCATTTGATCTTAGGCCTTCATTAACAGATGGTGGTATCTTGTGCATAGGCAGATGCCTTGCTACCTCTCGCGACATAGCTTTTCTAAATATTTACGGCCCTTGTTCAAATCGTAAGCATTTTTGGTCGCACCTGGCAGATAGTGGAATACTCTCCATTCCCTATCTCATTGCGGGTGGGGACCTCAATCTTATTTTTTCTGCTGAAGAAAACTGGGGAGGTAGCTTTGTGCCGGGGGCGACTAAGGACTTTTTCAGGAATATCTTTACTTCTAACAAGCTAACGGATATCTTACCAGCACAGTTGGCACCTACTTGGCGGAATGGCCGCTCTGGGAATGACGCCATCGCCAGGAGGTTAGATAGATTCTTTGTTGCTGAAGAGTATTTGTCATCTTCGGATTTGCCTGCCTCGTGGGTGGATCACCCTTTCTTCTCAGACCATGCTCCCATTTATCTCCATCTGAGATCTCCAGATCGACAATTTTCAACCCCGTTCAAGTTTAACCACAATTGGCTCACGGAGGCTGATTACATTGATATGGTCGCTTCAGTTTGGAGAGACCCAAGTTTCCTCTCGGAGACAAATGCCCAGCGTCGACTTGTTTGGAAATTACAAGTCTTAAAGGCCAGATCCAAATCGTGGTTCCATGCAAAAACTAAATCGGAGAAGGCCCGACTAGTAGCGCTGGAGGCCGAAATCAGTCAAGCCATTAATTTTTCGACCACTTCCAGACTTTCAGCTGAGGAGGCGGACCGACTTAAGGCTCTTGAGAACAATAGAAATTCTATCCTTCGTACACAAGACGAAGCATGGAGGCTCCGAAGCCGAGCCACTTGGCTGAAAAGTGGGGATTCAAATACTAATTTTTTTCACAATGTAGCAAGTTTTAACAGGTTAAGGAAAAGCATTTGGTCAATAAGAAATGACAGGGAGGAAGTCATCTGTGGCCAAGATTCAATAAAGGAAGCAACGGTCGATTATTTCAAAAATCTACTTAGTGCTCCGACTGTCCTTAATCTCCCGGAAAAATGCAATGCAACCAGTCTTTTCCCTACTTTCTTTTCTAAAGAGGATGCCGCTGCACTCTTTACTCCAGTCACCTTGTCGGAGATAAAATCCATCCTTCAGAAGTTCAAAAAGGAAAGGAGCCCGGGGCCCGACAGTTGGACGTCGGAGTTCTTTCTCCACTTCTTCGATCTAGTGGGAGAGGACCTTCTCCTGATGGTTGAAGATTCAAGAATTAAGGGTAAGGTTATGGGGAGTCTAAACTCCACTTTTTTGGTCTTGATCCCAAAACAACAAAACTCTCTCACTTTCAGCGACTACCGGCCAATTTCATTATGCAACCTTGCCTACAAGCTCATCTCCAAAGTGATTTCTAACAGATTAAAGCCCTTCCTTCAAAAGAGCATCTCAGCGCAGCAACTAGGATTCCTAAAAGGCCGCAGAATTCAGGACGTTATAGCAACAACACACGAAGGAATACATAGCATAAAACAAAAAAACCTAAAGGCACTGTACTAAAGCTAGATATTAGGAAAGCCTTTGACAATGTCGATTGGGAGTTCCTCAAATTAATCTTGCACTCTGTGGGCTGCGGTATACAGCTCAGCAACTGGATTCTCTCATGTGTTACCAGCGCCAATTTGGCAGTTCTAATCAACGGAGAGCCCTCTAGATTCTTCAAGAGTGGTAGGGGCCTCCGACAGGGCTGCCCACTCTCCCCCTATTTATTTATCCTTATCATGGAAGGGCTTAGTCTCCTTCTCTCCAAAAGGATCGATGAACACCTTCTCAAGGGATTAAATTTCTCAAACCGTTTCAGACTAGTCCACTTGATGTTCGTTGATGACGTTCTTCTTTTTCTGAGCGCTGACCAGGGGGATTGGCAGGCCTTGAAGGATACTCTCCAGCTCTTCTGTAAAGCTTCAGGTTTGGCCCTTAATTTCTCAAAATCAACTGTACATTATCGGGGCATCTCAGATACATAACTGCTTTCCCTGAAGGACTCCATCCCCCTCCCTTTTATCAATCTTAGCGAAGGATTCTCGTATCTTGGCTTCCACCTACAGTTGGGGTCCTCTACACCTTGTGACTGGCAGTGGCTTGTGGCCCTTTTTGAAAAAAAAATTAGTTTCTGGTGCTTTAAATGGCTGTCACTTGGGGGTCGATTTATCCTGGCAAAGTCAGTTCTAGAGAGTCTTGCAGTTTATTGGATGACGTTGGAGCGGATTCCTACAAAGATTGTTTTGACCCTCCGAAGGCTTACTTTCAACTTTCTTTGGAGTGATACAGCAGGTAAGCGCAGATTTCATTTGAGCTCTTGGCAAGAGCTGTCCAAGCCCAGGAAGGCAGGGGGTTGGGGTTTTAAAGTTCTCTCTACTTTTAATCAAGCTCTCCTAGCCAACTCTTTCTGGAGAGCGCTCTCCCACAATAACATCTGGAGTCATTTTATCAAGGTTAAGTATTTGGGATCCTTATCCCTCTTCGATTGGATCAGAAAGCCTTCTCACTATCATTCTTGGGCGTCTCCCTTCTGGAAGGGGATGATAGCGTCCTCACGGGTCATTTTTCATTGGTTGCGATGGAAGCCAGGTACTAGGTCCAATATCCACATAGGCCGAGATATGATATTGGGAATGGGAGACCAATCGCTCCTTTCTTCTCCTTTGCGAGAGCGGCTTGAGGCCCGGGTTTTTTTTTCTCTTGCACAACTTAAGGCCACTTCGAATGCCCTTCCCCTCCTGGACGATTGGAAAGATAGTGGATCCCTGATGCTGGATGGTCTGCATGCCTGTGAGTGGAATCGTTTCACTTCGGCCCTTAAAAGTTCCGGGATCACACTATCAGATAAACCTGACATTATTTTGTGGGCTGGCGGTGATGCTACGGGCTCTAACACAGTGAAAAACTTATACTCCGCCTGCCTTCATCCGTTGAGGCTCGAAGTTGATAGATCGTGGATCCGTCAAATCTAGTATTGGAAGATCCCGCTCAAGCTGAAGTTATTCACTTGGCTCGCGGGAAGAGGAAAAATTATGACCTGGGAGGCTCTCAGACGTAGAGGTTGGGAGGGCCCTGGATTCTGCACTCTCTGCAAACTTGCGTCCGAGGATGTGAATCACCTCTTGGTGCATTGTGATTTCACAAGGGAGGTCTGGAACCATTTAATTAAGTCTTTCTCTCTATCGAGTGACTGGAGAGGGCCCACTCTCACGGCCTGTTTTTCTACCTGGATCTCCCAAAAGTCATCTTCTCCGAGCCTGGCTGCTCATACTTGCTGGCAGATCTGGACGAAGAGGAATAAAGCGGTCTTTGAAGACCGTTCCCCCTCAGTGCTGGCGGTTGTCCACAGGGTTCGGGCCTCCTTCTTCTGGCAGCCTTCCTCGATCAGTTCTCACCCCCCCTTGGTGTGTGAGATCCCTTTGACTGCTGGCTCAACGCTGGCTTGTTTTGACGGAGTAGCTGTGGCTACTGGTCTTTGTTGTGGGGCGGGGGGTTTCTTCAAAGCTCTTCCAAACAAAGTCACGAAGTGGTTTTTAAATTGCGGAGAGGGTTCGAATACTAAAGCGGAGCTTTTGGGTCTGTGGACAACCCTCACTTTAGCTTCACTTTGGTCTTTAGACCACCTTCAAGTTTTTGGTGACTCGCGAGTCATTATTGACTGGATCAACCAAAAGAGTAAGTTACACTCGATCCAGATTGAAGGTTGGAAAGACAAAACGCATAACCTCTCCAAGCTTTTCAGGGTCATCAGTTTCCGACATTTCTCCAGGATCCACAATAAGGAGGCGGATGTTCTTTCTAAAAGAGCCCTTGGTGAGAAAGCTGGGCGATTATCGGTGTTCCACTGTGAAAATGGGATCGATAATCCCATCACCTGCATCAACCTGTTCGAATGAAGTGGGTTTGCGTCCCATTTGCTCCGATCTGTCTGAACTTGGCTCCTGCTCTCTGCGTTGATGGATTAGCATATTGTTTTCTGGACTGTTCGCACAGGTCCTTTTCCTTCTCGGTGACAGCGTGGATATTGCTCTCGGTGGGGCTCTCGGTGGGGCTGTTTCAATTTTGGATCTGTTCCCATTTTGAACACTGTTTCTTTGTCAAGAGCGGCCTGCTCTCCTTGACTATTAGCTCGTAGGAGCTAGAGATGTAAACGAAATTATATTTTTAATATAATCTTGAGTTATTTTTTCTTGGAAAAAAAAACTAATCTCTACATTTAATTAATATGGTTTTATTTATTTACTTATTTTTATTTTATTTTATATAAATAATTAATCTAATTTTTCAAATTTATTTTTGTTTTATTTCATATTATTTAATAAATAAATTCATACAAATCATTTTATGAAAAAGTATGGATATGTTTATGCCCCTTTATAATGAAAATAACATAAATTTGTTAAAACAAATTTAGATTCATCTCTTATTTTTTTTTTGAAATTCAGAGTTCGAGTCTTTTATCATTCTTTGAATTATTCTTTTCTCCTTTTAAAACTGGTTTGAATCCTTTTAAAAGACTCAGAAAGTTTTAATTTTGATTGTTGTATATGATTATAGATCAAAAGAATCTTTTATTTTAAAGTATGAAGTTTTTAAAAACAGTAGGAACAATTATATAAATATCTTAATCACTAACGCTTTAAATAACTTATTCAACCAAGAAAAAAAAGACTGAATTGTTAACCTCATGAACATTAAAATCATTTTCTTTGTTTTTCAATATATGTTATATATTACCATACTATATATCTAAAACGGGTTTGAATCCCTCGAAAAGAATGAAAAGACTGAGAAAGTTTCAATTTTGATTTTTTTCAATATATGTTGTATATTACCATACTATATATCTAAAACGGGTTTGAATCCCTCGAAAAGAATGAAAAGACTGAGAAAGTTTCAATTTTGATTGTTGTATATGACCATATATATATATATTTGTATATGACCAGACTCTGTATATGTATATGATAACACAGCAGTCCCCTTACCCTAAGAAAGCCCTGCTCCGTCACTCAACCTGCTTCCCAATATTTTCGCTTCGCTTTCCAACCTCGATGCCCTGCAGCTATCAGCTCGTCGTGTCCTGCAGGTAATTACTTCTTCTTTCTCAGTATTTCCTATTCGCTTTCCATCCTCGATCCCTTGCAGCTATCACCTCGTCGCGTCCTCCAGGTAATTACTTCGTTCTTCTGCAGACATGATGATTATGATGATATGGAAACGAGTGATGACTAACCAATTCCTATCATCAACGGCATTGCCTCCTACTGCATTTGCATTTACTGTGAAATCCCATATAACACTCCCCAATTTTTGCACCCACACAACCCCCTTCACAAATCCACCAGGCTGGGGGCTTGTCACAGAATTTCTTATCAACAAATGTGGTTTAACACCCGAAGAAATTGCAAAAGCCTTTAGACACGAGAATGCATTGCTTCATCGAAAATCGAGCCAGAACTTGGAAGAAGTTTTGGAGTTGTTAAAAGGCTGTGGTTTGACCACCCCTGCCCAGATTCGAAGGGTGGTTCTTGGCCGCCCTAGGTTCTTGTTTCTCCGCGCCGAGAAATACATACAGCCTAAGCTCAGCTTGCTGAGGACTTTCATGAAGGAAGAGGATGTCTCTACACTAATTCTTAGATATCCACAGCTATTTACTGTCAGAGAGGATAAACTCAAGTCTGCTCTTTCACTATTGCAAAGATTGGGTGTCGAGGGTCATGTCTTATCGGAATTAGTGGCTAAGCAGCCCCGTTTGCTCACGACTTCAGAGGAAAGGGTTTTGGAGTCATTTAAACAGGCAGAGGATTTGGGGTTCAAGAAGGAATCAAAGATGTTTGCAGCTATTTTGAATGCGATTTGCGGAGTAGGGAAGGAAACCCTAGATCGAAGGCGGCGGTGTTTGAGCAGTTCAGGGTTCTCGGAAAAACAAATTTCGAAATTAGCGCCATGGATTCTGGGGCATAGAGAGGAAACATTGAAGCGGAAGGTGGAATTTGTCGTCAAGACTCTGGGGTTTCCATTGGATGATGTTGTTAATTATCCATTTCTGTTGGGATACAGCTTGGAGAAGAGGATGATTCCTCGGTATAGAGTAATGGAGGCATTGAAATCCATGCAAGTGTTGGAAACGGAGAAGACTTTCCCGCAGATTTTTAAGTTGCCAGAAAGAGATTTCTTGGAGAGATATGTTGATTCCAATGCCCAGTACTCCTACCTTTTAAGGGATATTTACCATGATGCGAAAGCTGGAATTCGATTATAGACAAGGAGACCTGCAATGAGCGTGTAGCAGTCGAAAAGATATACAAAGGTTGCACCAGCTCCCTCAATATGACTTTTTAGTGTGGCCTGTCTTTTTTTAAAGTTCTTTTCTTTGGCCAGAGAACGTGAAGGCTCCACTTTGTAACAGGGCCATGGCTTCCTTGGCACTAAAAGAGCAGGGTGCTTGTAACAAGAAAGTTATACAGCTGCCACTTAATATTCTTGAGAAAAGATTTTAAAATAGGAGTGATCTGACAGCATTGCTTCAGTCTTTTCAATTCAAGGTACAATTCACCCTCCTTCCTGTCCTCCAATGCGCGTTTAAATGCGTAATTAGATTTCTCATATCAGTATGAAAAAGATAAATGACAGATTGATTTGTCATCAACACAGCACCTTCTGTTGTCATTTATGTAGACAGTTTGCTATTTCACTTATCAGAGTTCAGGTTGCCTCCAAACGCATACTTGTTTGAACAGGAAGGGCCTCATCTTTGTAAAAAAAAATAAACGAGTTATCCACTTATATATCAATAAAAAATATTGTCAATTCTCTGTTCATAAAATATCGGAAATTATTAATGGTGTCAAATTAGTAATACAGTTGTTCTTTACAATGGTTGCGTCATTCATATATGTATTTTGGCTAGAAAACAGGTTCTTGATCCATACTAGTACATTTTGGTGGTTTCTTGCCATCTTTGTACACATTTTATTTCTATGTTATATGGACACAATTAAATTTGAATTCCTCATTTACAGGACTCAAAATTGAGTCAAGTATTTCACAAGATAGAATTTATAATATATTTAAGATTGTTGCTGTATCCTTAGGCTGATCTTAATGCCTCGTGCTTATAACATGAAAGTTACAGCTGCTATTAATTCTTGAGAAAAGATTTAAAAATAGGAGTGATCTGACAGCATTGCTTCAGTCTTTTCAGTTCAAGGTACAGTTCACCCTCCTTCCTGTCTTCCACTGTCTTTAAATGCATAATTAGACTTATCAGTATGAGAAAGATAATAACAGAGATTGATTTATTATCAACACAGCACCTTCTGTTGTCATTTAAGTAGACAGTTTGCTATTTCACTTGACAGAGTTCAGGATGCCTCCAAACGCATACTTGTTTAATCAGGAAAGGCCCCATCTTTGTCAAAAAAATAAACGAGTTATCCACTTACATATCAATGAAAAAAATTGTCAATTCTCTGTTCTTAAGATATCGGAAATAGTTAATAACTTAATGGTGTTAAAGGAGTAATACAGATGTTCTTTACAATGGCTGCGTCATTCTTATGATGTGATGGCTGATTATCTTTACAATATATGCATTTTGGCTAGAAAACAGTGTTCTTGAACCACTACTAGTACATTTTGGTGGTTTCTTGTCATCTTTGTATGCATTTTCTTTCTATGTTATATGGACAGTCAAATTTGAATTCCTCATTTACAGGACTCAAAACCGAGTCAAGTATTTCACAAGATATGAATTTATAATATATTTAAGATTGTTTCTGTATCCTGAGGCCGATCTGAGTGCCTTGTGGGCTTGTAAGCGATCATATATCTTGTTCCTTTGGCTTGCAAGCCCACAAGTCTCCTTGGATGAATGGATGTATAGATGATCTCACATTACTATTTTAGTATATATTGTAGATTTTCAATATTTTAGGAATTTTGAAAATTGGTTGAGCACTTTTAAGTTTTAACCATGTTTTGATTCATATAGTCAAAACTAGTCTGAATGGGTTGTGTATTGCCTTATTAAAGGATTATTGATGTAACATGAAATATCGTATTATTCTCAGTTTCCATTTACTCTAGATATGCTGACCTTTGTTTACAACATTATTTTTTCAAAAAAAGATCATGTTGTCTTTCTGCTTTGAAAGTTGACTGAAGTTTGGCCATCATACTTTTAGCAGCCAGTGTAAATGCCCTTACCACGTTCTGAACAAAAAATTGGAGGAGGAAGCCCCTTATAGTTTGTAAAATTGAATTTTAGAAAAAAACATTTTTAAATTGCTACTGACCAGTCTGGTATTCCATATATTAGCAGAAAAAATAACTACAAACACTAAGACCTAGCTAGCTGAAATTCCGATCATGAAAACAAAAACATAATATCAGTCAAGATAGATAGCTTAAACCTTTTATTTGGTACTACTTGGTTGGTTTCTCTGTGTTGCAGGACCCTCGTAAACCTCTTATTTGGTAGTACTTGGTTGGTTACTCTGTGTTGTGGGACCCTCGTAAACCTTTTATTTGGTACTACTTGGTTGGTTACTTTGTACCACGGGACCCTCTTCTTCAATATATATTGGCCTTGTATAGTATTCAGTGAGAAGAATGCTCATCTTTACATTTACCACCTGCTCCATTGCCTTGAGGGCTTTCGAGATTGCATGGTTGTTTCTCGTTTCTTCTTGAGCTATTTTTTTCTTGAGTTACGTCCTTGATTTCCACCATCAACCTTGATTTGTCCCATGTCTCCACTATATTGCCTTTTCCAATTATCCAACTCTATGAGTTAACACTTCTAATTCTTCCTATAGATCTTCACACACGTTTGTTTTGGGGGCACTTTGCATACTTCCTTCTCATCTTAGTTATGAAAATAAAAATATTCTTCCTTTGACCAAAGTTACTAGGGTCTTGGATAATCTTTGAAGTAGGCTAAATGTTTTTTAAATTTGACCTTTTTCAGTTTGCCAACATTGAGATCCAGCCAAGCAATATTTGCTAAAATTACAATTTTAGATTTGATGAAATTCCTATTTTTAATGCAGAAATGGATTCAATACCCTCGAATAACCCTAGTGTAAAAATTATGTAATGTTAACATCTGATAACTGTAATTCTATCAATCGTAAATGAATCTTGTTGGATTTAAGGGAAAAATGTCGGTTTTCCTTCCCGTTATTTTGAAGGGTCAAAAAAGAGCCAATCATCATTTCCTTGTCTCCTTCTCCTATGACTCTCCTTAGCTCCATCTTTCTAAATCACACTTTTCCCTGTTAGGGATTATTAATCCCTTGAGCCCTAATTTCTTCCATCATTGGGGACTTGGCAACTTGGCTACCTCCTGTGAGGCTATGGGCATCCGTTTTGAGCAGAACTGACCTTCTGCACCCATCACCTCTCTAACTTCTCGTTGCCCTTTTGTTTTTCCTTGCTCCTTTCTGAATTTTCAAAAACTTTGCTTGGGCAGAAGCTAGGTTTGCAATGATAAACCTACGTCCCCTCCTTTGATGCGAGAGTGCCTTCATTGCCCCAATTTTCCACTCTCCTTTGATGTGACAACTCCTTCATTGTTCTAGCCTGTGTCTACCATACATCTCTTGATTTAATTTTAGCCTTTGTCACCTTTTGCCTTTTGCCATGATGGCATAGTAATGAAATCATTGATGTGGGGTAGTGGTCGACCCCTTACTTTTGGAAAATGAGCTCCAAGGGTCTTTAAGCATGTTTCTTTAGTGCATCACTCCTTGAAATAGAGAGCATCAATTTGAGATGGCATCCATGAGGTCATCATTCGGTAAACCGAACAGAAGGGTTCATTTCTTTTACCACTCTAATGGATATATTTATAAAACTCAACCAAGAATAAGAGTGCACTCATACTCACAAGATACAATAGATTGTTAAATAATTATATTGTGTATTCTATATTTTTAGTCCCTGCTTTTCGCTTCGCGTCAAAGTTCTTTGACTTCTCTTTGCTTTGCAACACTTTCCAAAGTTCTGTTAAATTTTTATGTTAATTCGATTTATTTCCAAAACGAATTTATTTTCTTATTATATAATTTCATAGATTGTTTCCTATTATATAATTTTATTGTTTGAATTTTTTATTGGTCCAATGACATGTGATGTGACTTTATTTCCTTGGTGTATACAATTTATTTTTCGCCAATCATCAGAAATGAACAAAAAATAATATTGAAAAAACAATTTTCTAAGTGGCCACTTCAGAGGCCCTTACACTTGTAGTTGAGACAAAGGTGCCTGTCATGCAAACTTGGTTGAGCTACCACCATGCCCCACCAGTGACGCTTGCCTCAGACTCATTTAGGCAAGAACACCACGGTGTGAGCATGGAGAGCTAGAGGCCTCTTCGGTTGCATTTGCCACAAATTTGGTGATGGCTTGATGCATTTTTAATGTAGGGTAAGTGTATGCAAGAGCCGAACAAGCCATGGGATTGGAACAGAGAATGTACTTCTCTTGTTTGGATGATAATATGTCTTCTATATATCATCCTGCTAGTGCGTTGGATCCATATCAAGTTTAAGGGTGATGTGTAACGTACCCATTTGCTAAATCATCAAAATATTTCTAACATTTTTGCACATGATATGTTTAAATCATTTATCCAAATAAAGAAAATCAACATTTGTTGCTTGTTTAAAATGGCACTGAAAATAGCACCGGGAAAACGCATATGCCTCAGTGTATAACAATAAGAACAACATCATTTATCACATAAAACATATGCCTCTGTGTATAACAACAAGAACAACATCATTTATCACATAAAACCTGCAATCTATTACAGTTGGTATGTTCAAAAAGTCAAAATCTCCATTAGGCTTGGAGATTTGTGCCAACTCTGAGACACCATCCTCGAAAGGAGGGTAAGTAGCTATCACTTTACTAACACCACGGCCAGTTGATTGTTTAAGATTATAAGTGACCGGAGCTGAGGATGTTTCTACTTATACATTCATTTCAGACCTCAAACTTCGCATAATAACAAACTCATATAATCATCAATATACCATTCCTACTTGCAACAAGAATGCATGCCTACATGGATTACAGTCCAGGTTATCCACAGTTTAATGGAGAATCAACAACACAATGCTTTTGGGCATGTCAATAACTTGCATCAAAACTGTTTGCTGTCCCTATAACTCTATATGAAAAATCTGAATTTGAGCCTGCATATATCTTTTGTTTGAGCATGAGAAGCTACATGGTTTTCTTCAAGGCATCCTTGCTGTTTTGAAATAAAATTACAAGCAGCCATAACTAGGCTGCTAGCTGTAAAACATATGCTTCTCTCATATCATAAACATAAAAGATGGCTGCTCCATGCAAGTATATCCAATGAATTACATAAGAGTTGTTATGGCATATATATAAAAATATATAAAATTGACATCCAATGCATGCTACAAGAAATACAACTCCACCATAGAATATAATCAAATATATCCTTCAATCCAATGAAATAATGGATTGGGTTGCAATGCCATCCATCCAAATATGGAAAACAAGTAGACTAATGACCATTTCCAACGACTTAACCATATGCTCAACAATTTCTCTACTCAATAGATTTCATCCTACAGGTGGCCATTTGAATTGACATTGGCAATGACAATGACCTGAAGGAATTGCATGCCAAGCATATCAACTTCATCAATCAACCATTTCCACCATACTTCAACAAACAACACAGGCTGGTATAAATCCCAGTATGGCTGCCAACTCAAGACCAAGGCCAAGTTCTGCCACGATGGTTATTCAGAAGTATGCCCAACCAACTACGTATAGGAATAGAAAAGCTACAACGAATACAGTAATCGCTCCATCATCCTCAAAATGCAGGTAGAAAAATGGTTCAAATGGCTGCCAGCATTCAAGACCATGGATATGGAAACTATAACCATATCAAGGTTATTTCCCCATTGCCATCCAAAACACAGGTGAAAGAAAATGGTTCAAGGCTGCCAGCAATCTCAATGTCGTGGGTATGTGCATCGGCCAAAGGATAAGGTAGGACACTATGTTACGTTGTTTGTCATTATTCTGAGTAGAAGACTGAAGTTGTTGGAGTAAGAAGAGGGGGGTTGCTCCTTTTGTGCATATGCTTAAACTAATGATATGGTGCTGGAAAGGGGCCATATAGTGTGTGAAGAGCGGTGTTGGATTAAAACTGTGGGTCGACCATCACACATTTTAGTCCAAGGTGCAGATGGTTCCAGATTTCTTGGTGGTGAGTGAAACCATAGCCATTTATAGTGTTAGAATTTTGGGGTAAAGTTGAAAACAGCAGTCCCTTTTTAATTTAAGACAAAACTACTTAGATCTGAAGCACAAACAGCATATAGAGATAGATCTATAGTAGAAGAAGACAAACATAGATCATGAACAAAAGATCTCAGATCATAAAACCATAAGAGCAGATCTAGAAGAAACAGTATCAGTTTAGACAAGGCACACTCAATCTATAGATACAACACTATGTTCCAGAACAGAGAAGAACTCAGATCTCAGTCAATAATGAAAAACTCTTCTATAAACAATCAGCAGATTTATATATAGATCAGTTTTGAAACTAACAGTCTTCTAATTTTAACAGCAGATCTATATGACATCAGAATTACAATAACACCATTCAACAGTAGGTTCAGATCTGAATCAAACAAAGGTCAAGTAAGTAGCATACCTGGTACTTGCCTTACCTGTGAAGAAGACTCAAAACACGATAGGGTATTGTCCTGGAAGTTATGCTCAGTTAAAGATTCAGTTAAAGAGAGCAGTGAGTATTCTCAAGATGCAACAAAACATGAAAAATGCAAGAGATAAAGGGCAATTTTAGAGCCACAGAGCCTGTAGGAAAATAATTGCAATTATTCAAGAGTAAACCATCTCTTATACCAAAAAATAAAGATAAACTTCTAGAGAAAAGATGAAGAACTTATCTATTTCAAATATTGAATATCAAGCAACTGATTGAGACAGAACAATTTTCCATCCAATTGTAGGAAGTCCTTTGTGGACACTACCCCCTAGCTAGGCTATGATACCACCAGGGCAAAGAAGAATAATGTAACCAGGGCAAAGAAGAATAATGTAGAATTCCTAGGGCAGTGTTTCTATCTCAGGAGCAAGAGAAATACTAACCAAGTATCCCACTCCTAAGTTCTTGTAAACATAATAGCGATTTGGTACCCACAATACCTGTCTCACACATCACAAGGAGAATTCTTTCTTCTCTGTTCAGTGGTACCTCAGAAGTCCCTCTCTCCAGTGCTCTTCAGTGTGGGCATAGAAAGGTCCAAGCGGTTGTCTCGTAACTCCAATATAATTTTTGTTAGTTCTTGGCTCATCTCAAGGTTCTAATGCTTCCTTTCATGGCCACTCCATCCCATAGTATGACAACTTCTTTTTCCAAGCAAAAACTATGTTTTCATTGGTTCTCTCTTCTCTAAAAATCAATGCTCTCTTACTATTCAATTTTCCTTTTTTGCATGAGTGAAAACTGGCAAGTAAAAGCCCTAAACCATCTTCTTTTTGTGGAGAATAAATTTCCCAAATTGCAGGAGGTGATGGCCTAGATCTAGGAGTTGGTTTCATCCACTTCTCTTATCTCTAATTTAGCCTATAGGCTAGGCTCAATATCATAAAAGAAGAATGAAGGTTACAATGGCAAGATGAGTAGAAAAATAGATATAGCATTTTAGTCATATAAAAATTCCCTTGGATCCCTTCACCTTTCCCCTCTTGTGGTTTCATAGCCCCTCTAGGTGCTCATGCTTAGTTAGTCTTGGTTCTTTTATTAACTACAAAATAACAATCTTTACAAGTATTCAAAATCACCATGGCATATGGTGTGAATAAGGCACAGTAAATTTTTTTATCTATGCAAAGCATTTAAACATATACAAGATCAAGTTCAGTATTTCCAAACCTGGACATTAGACAATACGCCTCCTCCTCCTTTAGGGATGCCCTTGGTGTTTGAGCTATCCTCCTCCTTAAGAACAAGCTCATTCTTCAAGCACTACACTATGGTCACATATGCGCTGCGGAATGAACAACATTATTTTGTGGCTGGACTAGGAAGCTTTCTCTCACATCAAAATCAGAGCTGCGGCTCAAGAGTAGGCATCCGCCCAATAAAACCTGTTGAAGGAACCCTAGGTTATTAAGCTAGGGACCTTGTTGCGGGCTTCTAATCCATATGGCAAAAACAAGACTTGCGTCCACACTCACACCATTTATATAGATGCAAAATCTCATGTTTTATTCGTTGACAATCATGTTTTCAAGAACAAAAAAACATACATTATAGAATTAGTCACTGTGCAAGAAGCCCCAAAGAATTACACTCATCAAAATCAAGATTCAAGAATAGAATAGCATAAAGAATAGCAGCAAACTGACCCTTTTAGCTCTCAAGGCTTTAGTTATTTGATATTGAGCTTGAATTTTCTTTTACAGATCTTTGCTAGCTTGAGCAGTTTTCAGCTTTTGTTGTAGATCTTCATAAGGTCTAAACTTCACAAAATAAAATATGTGAATTCCTTTGTTGTTCTCAAAATCTCTTGCAAGCGATACCAAGACAAGGAGGGAAATGAAGACGCAGAGCCATGGTTCGAGTCCTTCATAAAAAAGAACGTTGATAGTTGCGAGTGTAGCTGCAAGGATTGGGGTTTGTCCAAATTCCTTTACAACAATCCGGTTGCCAATGTTGGTTTCATTAGTGAGAATTTCGAGGAGGAGATGATTTCAGATGTGATAGGAAGCCTTGAGCAAGAAATCCAGTGCGAGTACTCTTCTTCTTTTGAGGACCAAATGGGTTGTTTTATAGAAACCAATGTTCCAGTTTGCCATGACAACTTTGACAAACACTATGGCAGGGAGATCTTTGTGTTTGACAATGCATCCAGTGTTGCATAGCCCTGATGCCAGAATTGAATTAGCTTCATGAGGATTGGATCTGACCAAACTTATCTCCTCTGCATCTGGGTTTGTCTCACTTGAAGGACATTTAACTACAGACTGGAGAGCAACCCTTTGCTACAAGGATTGAGGACTATATACGAAACTAGATATGCAATTGGAATAGGTGGGGATAAGAATTGGGATCCTGGTGGTAGACTATGGGAATTGACTAGAAGGCAAGTCCTCTCCTTTGATAGGAAAGAGGAGAAAGGGGGAAGCATTGGCATGGTGTTGGTAAAGGAACGAGGCAACATACGCTGGAAAAGAGCAAACATGTGCATGAGAGGTGAAAGGCACAAATCTATGGCGCTTGAAAACAAACAGAAAGTAGGAAAGTTTTTGTGATCCCAATCTTACAAGCATGCGTGAAAGCAAGCAAGCAAAGCTAGAAGTGAAGAAGGTATGAGTTTAAAAGGTAGTCCAACTCTATATCCAGTTCTTTATCTATTTGTTTACTTTGTTGCCGGAGCAAAGCCCGAAGCATCTCTTTTAGCACCAACAACTGACCCCATTGTAGATTGAGTTGCTTACGTTAATTTAAAATAACACAAAAGACGAATTTTGGAAACAAGTTTTTTTTTTCCCTTTAAATTTAACATTTACTAGCAACCGTTTTTAGTTCGTTGCTATTTTGATCTCTCTCTCTTTGCCGCATAAATCTTTGCCTTTGTTTTACTAGCATAGTTTGCCTCTGTTTTACTGGATTGGAATGGGCGCTTGTTGTTGCAATGTAGATTCTAGTGCCCTTGTTCATCCATCATGAGATGGCTCTGTATCTTAATTGTTGTGGTGGATTTACTATTGTTGGGTAAGTAACTGCTTAACCATTGCTTTATCATCTCCTTACTTATCTACTTATTCGAGAGGATCAACAACAACGGATGCTGGTGCTATTTTCACTGCTAGCTTTATTATGGGATTGGACTAGGGCATTTAAATTTCCACTACACACATTATCTATGGTTATGATAACTAACTGGAACTTTGAACAAAAGAGGGCCGCCCATCACGAAGAAACGAATGAACCTCGACATGCCGCATCACATTTTAATTTTCCATTTAGATTGAAGAGCACGAGCACCCATTAAGGTCTTTCTTGTAGCACTGGATTTCTTTCTCTATTAGCCACTACTTCCCTTGCTACCGGCTATGTATCTATATTGATGGATCATATAGAACACAATTTGCATTTCCCGCTTTGGGTTAGAGTTAGGGAATTCGTCAAGGCTCTGCCCCCAATTGTAAAAGGAAGTAGCGATTCTGGTTTCAGTTTGATAGCTAGGCACGCATCCCCGAGACAAATGTTAAATGCATGAGTCAGTGAAGGTAGCTACCATGGTATAATGGGACAAATGTAGTGAATGAGAACCATGCAGACGCGTAGCGCACAGGTTACTTGAAGTTATGCATATTTACTTTGTTGTTGGACTCGTTGCTTCAAATGTTAACAACTACATGGAAGGTCTCCTTGCACACATATTTAATTTTCTTGTCACTATTACTTTAGGAAAAATAAATGGCATACAGTGGTCATCAACTTCATCTTTATTGATAGGGTTGAAACTTATGACATTGGTTTTATCTTATAACTATGTATTTGTAAATTTTAACAATTGGTGGATTCTTGGGCATTATTAAAATTATATTATGCTTTGGTTGAGTATTGTTGACATGCCATATAAACATCAAATCATGACTGCTGTAGGAACCAAGTATTTTTTTTATCATTAACAACCTTAACAATCATTAACATATTTTGGAAATATTGTAACAGTGCTTAAAATCCTGTCACTATATTGTTGTGGATTTTAAAATGTCATAAAATGTGGTTTATTGCTGTGGCTCTTAAAATGCCACTGAAAGTGGTTTGTAGACGGCAACAATCTAGTACTAATAGTCGAACACCCACATTTGCTATATTGAGCAGCTTGAGCGTTACACCCGGGGCTGCGGTGCTCACACTGAAATAGCTGCTCATCAACTATTTATCTTAAAATAAAAAATAGGGATTAGCTACTATGCAGTGTAATAGGACTAGATACTAGGCACTGTTCTCATGTTTATGGACATATTCACAAAATGTAGTTATCAGAAATCTGGAAACTATATTGCATGCTATATATTTTTTAGGAACACTATTGAGATTTTGAATGGACAAATAGAAAATTTGACTGGTATGAAAAACAAATAGAATATAAAATATTGAAAACTTTAATTATTATTATTATTATTATTATTTTTAATAAATTTTAAAAAATATTCAATTACTTTTTATTTTTGATTGAGATATGTTATTTTGAAGTATTTTTTAATCACATGGAATATTTAAAACACAATTAATAAGTTTTGTAAAGAAATTTTACAATTTTTTTTAATCTCTGGATGGCATATGTATTTTTAAATATATACTCTAATTTGGAGCTTTTAATTAAAGTTAATATATATTTTTTAAATTAATGCTTTACAAAAATAAGTTTATTAGTATATATATTTCAAATAGCATATATAAAGGAAAGATATGTCTAATTTGAAGCTTTTAATTAAAGTTGATATTTAATTTTTTTTTTTTTTTGTCTTTGGATTGGCATTTGTATTTTTAAATATATATTTTAATTTGGAGTTTGGAGCTTTTAATTAAAATTGATATTTTTTAAAAACACTTTTTAATTTTTTTTTTTTTTTATCTTTGATTGGCATGTGTATTTTTAAATATATATATTTTAATTTGGAGTTTGAAGCTTTTAATTAAAGTTAATACTTTAAAAAAAATTAAAACTTCGTAAAAATAAATTTTATTAATGTATATTTCAAACAGCATTTGGCATGTGTATTTTTAAATAGATATTTTAATTTGGAGTTTAAAGCTTTTAATTAAAGTTAATACTTTAACAAAAAAATTAAAACTTCATAAAAATAAATTTATTAATGTATACATTTCAAATAAATTTATTAATGTATATATTTCAAATATCACATATAAAGATATGTCTAATTTTAAGTTTTTAATTAAAGTTAATACTTCAAAAAAATTAAGTTAAACAAAAATAAATAAATTTATTAGTGTATATATTTCAAATATTATATATATATATATATATATATATATATATATATATATTCCTATGTTATAGGGTAGCTTTTAATTACTCATGTAAAGTAAATGGAGTTAACTTTAATAGTTGGAAGAATGAATTTTTCTTGGTTAGAAACAAAAAAAAATGTTTATATATGAAGTTGATAAATATTAATATATAAATTTTAAATAGCATGTTTAAAAAGAAAGATATATTTATGATAGAGAAATGATTAAATATTTATATAAAGTAAGTGAACTTAACTTTAATAGTTAAGGATTAACTTTTTAATATATATATATATATATATATATATATATATATATATATATATATTTGTTTTTGTTTTTATTTTTTATAATAATAATAATAATAATCTATTTTTAAGGTCATAGCTAAGCCACACCAAATTGGTGTATGAGATCCCCTTGTTTGTGGGAGAAGGGATCCCCTTCCGTCCAACGATTTGATTGGTAAAGTCTATGGAAGTATACATACCCTACCCCCCTATGGATTTGAATTTGTGACCTCTTAAGAGGAAACACATGTTCTTAACCATTAGGCCCACTCAGGCTAATAATAATAATAATAATCTATTTTTAAGGTCACGACCAAGCCACCACACCAAATTGGTGTATGAGACTCCCTTGTTTGTGGGACAAGGGACCCCCCTCCGCCCAACGATTTGATTGGTAAAGTCTACGGAGGTATACATACCTTACCCCCCTCTGGATTTGAACTTGTGACGTCTTAAGATGAAACACATGTTCTTAACCATTAGGCCCCTATGCATTTTACTAGTTGAATTCTATTTTTAACAAACAAATATTTTATATTCCTAATAGTTATATGAAAATTCCATGTATTTATCATGATAATTGATCGGTCTTGCATTTATTCCTCCAAAGTCTCTTAAACTTTTCCAACTTAACCTTCCCATTGATCTCTTGCCATGAATGTACCTTTTGCAAACACATGTTATATGTTAAACTTTGAGAATTTTTTTATTTAATTTATAGTTAGTGCTATAATTGCACAAAATTTAGGGGGGAAAATATTATTAGTTAGAATTTATATAATAAGATGTTTGTTATTGTAACAATATTTCAAGGAAACATATGCAAGCATGTTTAGAGGATGGTTTTTTGCTCAAAAATATTTATATTGGGATGTACATACGAAAAATAAATCATAGCCTCAAGGGTAGCTTGATTGGTAGACGCTCTTGTGCAAAAGTTCATATAGGTCTTATGATAAAATCTCATAAAGTTCCTTGGGGTTATTAGTAGGTATTTCGGTTGGTGGCTAGTATTGTCCTCCATCTTGCAAATAAAGTTGGGGGGAGGGGGAATTTGTAGTGGGTTGTCAAAGTATCCGTGTCGTCACTTGAAATGCTTGACATGCAAGTGAGTGAGGTATTATATTTCCATAGAAAAAAGGAGAAACAAATCATATTGCAAATTAATATTATTATTATTCCACATAAATGGTTCACATTTATATTAAAAAAGGGGGGTTGCGGCCATGCCAAACAACTATTATAAAACATGAGGAATATTTGTGCCTTACATACAAATATAACATGGGAAAAAAGGTTTGCTCATGATTTTTAGGGGTTCAAAAAACACCTACGAAAATGTGCCAACTATGCTGTCTAACAAACCATAAAAGAAAACATATAAATTGAAAATAAATGCTAAGACATGTAAAGTAAAACAAAAATTGAAATCATAGCTTCTTTTGAACATCTTCAATCTGATGCTATTTCTTGATCTTTTCCTCATGTTCCCTGGAGGTTCACTTTTTGTTCTTTTCATTTGGAGGAGCACTAAATTGCATGGAGGACAAGGATGCCAAAGAAGAGTATGAAACATAACAAGAGTGAGGTTGAATGGGGGGAACCAAAAACTGAATCCAAAATGCCAAGATGAGAGGCCATCCTTTGAAACAACTATTTAATAAAGTCATCTTGTAGAGAAATATCCATATTCTTGTTGAGTTCAACACCCGTGAAAGCATTTACCTTTTTTCGTCCAATTTCTTAGGTCTACATGTCTCATTGTATCAATTGCATAGGTGTCTCCAGTAGAACTCATGTCCATAAATTTATTTTCCAGTTGTGCTTGCCAATGGTCCAATCTTATGTAGGTAGCAATAACACCACAATGTGCCTTGCCTGCCACTGCAGGCACAACGTGCCATTGATTTCCAACCATTGAATTCACCAGAAGGCTTGGCCTTACCTTGCCATTGTACGCAGAAGTCTCTAGAATCAACGCTTAAACCACAAACCAAAAATTTCATAGTAGGAGCTCTAAATGGAAGCAATGATCAAATGAACTAGTTGCCCACTAAAACTAATTCCCACAATCATAGGAACGAAATGTTTAAGCAAAGATAAAAGAGGGTGAACTCAAAACCTATGAAGGGAAAATCCTATGATGGCTTTGAGTTGGGTTGCGATTGGAAGATTGCTCAAGACAAACACCACCTCAAATCCCTTCGAAATTCTAGAATTTCCTCTCACCTCAATCACCCAACCCACATTTATCATCCGACTTGAATGTCCCATGGTGCATATTAATTCACATGCGAGAAGAGATGGAGAGTGATGTCTGACATTGTCGATCCATTAGCACTGGGAGCCGAAGCGTTACCTTGCAACCACATAAGACTTCCATACTTGAGAGACCTTTATTCCTAAGGGGGAATATGGAATAATCCCCCCTTGCCCCCCCACCCATTTATTAAACATTGCCCATAATTCAATGATATGCCTTGGTTTGCTTGAAGGTATGCTAATTCGCTTTGATGGCGAAGCATATGAAAAAGAAGAAGGTATTTTTATCAAATTCCTTACTCTCATGGTGAATCCTTCTTACTATTTGAGCTTTGGCGGGGGGGGCGGGGGGGGGTGTGGTGGGGGGAATTTACATTGTTTTTCCTTGAATAGCTCTAAGAATTATCATAGAATTTTCGACCATGATAAATTCCTTTGCTTGATGGGCTTTGAGAAGTAAGATCCCTTTATAGAGAGCTTGGGATTTAGTTTCATTGTTTGTGACTACCCCAATTCCCTGGGCAAACTCAGTGCCCTGATTTCCTCTGGAATCAAATATGATTCTCCTCATTCTTGTCACTCCAAATCGTGTTGTTGATTGTTACAAATATAAGAGATTTAAATAATTACCAATGTTGGGACATCAAGAGGAAATGTTCTTTGGAAAGAAGAAGAATGCCAAAAGTTCCCTATGCATGAAATTGGAATAACAATGCTTTTGGATTGAAGGTTAACATCATTTTCTCATAATATATTTCTTAAAAGTAGATGTTTGATTCTTATTAAGTTTATAATTATACATAATTTATTGATGTTCTCTACCAATTGATATTCATGTAAGGGAAGATCAATTGCATCTTTGTCTTCACATCTTTATCTTCATTGTATAGGAGAAGTCAAAACTTGAATTATATTGGATTGTATATTACTTAAGATTATAGTTTTTAAAACTTTAGCATGACCTTGCTTTACTTAGTTAATCCTAGTCACTTATTTGCATTAAGACGTATATTGTGATTTTGTAATATATATAAGTTTAAAAATACTTGCCATTATTAATGACCTTTAAAAACACTTATTGATAATTTTATTCTTTTATTCATATTCTTAAAAATTATTTAAATTTCATAATATATACTACTATTTATTTGCCTTGTATCCACAATTCGTTTTGAAAAGGGAGAGTCAATGTAAAAGGTTAGTTGTGTGTTGAGAAACTTTAGGCAAGTTGAGCCATATTTTTGCTAGACAATTTCTTGTGCAAGCAATTTTTTTATTTTATTTGCAAAACAAATATTAGTTAGGGTTGTGCACCTAAATATTAAGGGAAATGAGGGAAACATGGACATTTTAAAATCATAATTTGACGTAATGTGAACTAAACTCATGTTTTTTTTAGTGTTTATGGCTTATTTATTTTTGGTCAGCAAACCTAATTGTTTTGTGTCACTAAGAAATATTTCATCCAATATTTATGAAAATGAATAAATATATCATTTTTTTTTTAGAGAGCATTGAAATTTATTTGGGCTCCATAGTGTCCATGTAGAGAATGTTTCATAGATGTCTAGATTTGAAAATGCAAGTAGGGATTATGTGTTTTTAGTGATTTTTGTTAATGTAAAAAATCTGTGAGTAGATTTGTTGTTGTGTTGAATGTATTCAACTACTAGAAATTAAGTTAAATGAAGAGTCCATAAAGAGAAAAGTTGGACATGGCACTCCCTATTTAAGGAAGGGTAACATGTGCGTTATAAACTCGTATCAGAGCTTTATGGTTGAGATTTGTGACTTTGAAAATGTGTTGATCTACATGAAAAATGATACACGAGGAAATTCTTCATACAAAACACAAGTTATAATAGGGTTTTGTAGATTAATAAAATAAGATCTAGTTGTTGTCACGATAAATATGTTTATTGATAGGGTAAATTTTATTGCTAAGATGTGAAATCCATCTATTTATAGGATAAATTAGCAAATGTCAGAAGATCTTGTTTGTTGTAGGTCAAAGGTTTGAATTCTATTGAAAGAAGAACCTTGGAAGCTATTGGTAAAGTTTTATTGAGTATGGAGATAAAAAGGAAAAAAATCTATTATGTATTTGATTGAAATTAAAAAGTTGAAGGTTTGGATTTGTGAATTCTTGAACAACACAAAAATAGGCCAAATAAAAAAGAGAGTGAGAATTTGAGAAAAATATCTATTCACAAGACCCAAAGTTAAAAAATTAGAGTTCCCAATAGGTGAATTCTTGAACAACTTAAAAAATTTAAGTATAGATGAATTTGGGAGTGAGAAAAGTAACTATTTAAAAAGTCCTTAAAATTAGAATGCTAGGATTTTTGATATCAAGATATCAATAAAATTAAGATATCATGAAGTCTAAGAAAATATTTCTTAGGGATTCTTGATACACCCCTCTTAGACGCTTTGAAAATAATTCAATGTTGAAGTTATCAAAATGTCCACAATTAATATATTAGGAAGCACAATAAAGTTAAATCCCATGGATTCTTGATCTGAACGTTTCAAAATCAAATAAAATTTACTAAGATATAATGATATAAAAAAATAGAATTTCGAGAAGGATGAGGAAATTGATCTTAGGGATTTTTGATACGCCCTTTTCTAATGAGTTCAAATTGACTAAGAGTTAAGGATATTGGGATATCAACAAAATAACAAATCGAGAAGCATTATAAATTAATTCCTATTAATCATTGATATAAATGTTCTAGATGAGATCAAATTGACAAATACTTAGACATTGAGATATTGGGAAATATAATTATTGGTTTTTCATCTAACATTTAAAAAGTTATATTATTGATGGGGGTATGCCTTATGTGGGAGGTTCCAATGGTGACAGTGATGTGTGACCCGAGTTGACTAGGTGTGAGTTGAATTGTTTTCCACGTGCCACCTCATGCATAAAGCATAAAAGCTAGTTGAGGAAACCATAAAATTTAGAATTGAAGCTTCCTTTGACTACTAATAAAAAAATATGTCTAGGGATTTAATATAAAAAATAGGTTGTGCATGCAACATCCACAAGTTTAGGGTAGAAATAATAAAATACTTATTGGCTTTTTTTTTCCAAGGAAAAAAACGTAATTTTATATCATTAGATGAGAAAAAAATCACATTTTGTAGATACACTTCCAGAATGTACTCTTGATCAACTGTTTTTCTGTAGATTTGCTGCATAGCACAGTGAAGTCCTTCCTGTCATAGCCGCTGTGTTACCAAATCTGTTAGGATTTTACAAAAAAAGTTTCACAATATAGCTTCTTTCAATATATGTTTGTCTAGTAGGTTCACAAAAAAGTTTGTTGAGGATGTTCCTGGATATGATCATTTAGGCACTCTGATATTTTCCATATGCCCAAATCCAAGTTTGCGCCTTCTTTCGACCTCTGATCCACTTCTTCGTTTCTTTTCCTGTACACATGTTAGAAGGTAAGAGAATCAAAAGCAATCTGTAAGAATTTGATGTCTTCCACTATATTAACAAGTCTTATATTTGTACATTTTTGTGTGCCATTTATCCAATTTATGACATTCTTTGAGTCTCCAAAAACAATAAGCATTTTACAGTGCTTTTCAAGTGCGAAGGCAATGAGTAGTTTGAGGCTCATCAATTCAATATAGTTGTTTGTTCCCGTTCCTAGTCCAAAGGTCAAGGTAAAAAAGTGGGTTTCTGAGAAATATATAATCCCTCCTCATCAACATCTATTATTTTGGGAAGCTCCATAAAAAAACCCCAAGGTTTTGTTTTGTCAAAATCTTCCTCCTGTATAATTCTAGTCTTGACTCTCCCTATAGTGGGTGAGTATGTGGAGTAAATGGAAATACTTTTTAGTGCTGTCATTTCTGTGCTACAGAAACCTCCTTAAAAATGAGGGTGTTTCGTGCTAGCCAAACACCCCAGATTATCAACAGAGGCAACGCTTTGAAGGCCTTATTTTCTCTATTCATCCACCAGTCCTGCCAGACCTGTTCCAAAGTATGGCCAATCCAATTTTTGCGTAGTTTCAAGTGTCTTGACACTTCAGTCCAGACCTCCTTGAAGTAGTGACAATCTAAGAAAATGTGGAAAGTTGATTCTCCTTCTGATTTACAAAGAGAACATCTACTAGGGCCATTAAAGTTTATTTTTTTTAGAATATCCCAAGTCAACATCTTGTTTGTTAAGACATTCCACATAAACAGTCTTGATTTTGCTGGACAATTCAGCTTCCAAAGTTTTTTCCACCACCAAGTTGGCTCTCTTTGTACTAGCTCTCGGTTTAAAAAGATATAGCCTTCCTTTGGAGTATAAATTCCTGTAGTAGCCTGGTCCCAAACAAGTTCATCCTCATAGTCCCTGAGTCTGACCTGCGATTTTTTAGACCTGATATGTATCTTACCAACTCTGTCACATCTTCTTCTTCTAAGTCTAACTCAAATGTCGATTTCCACCCTTGTGACCAAATGGTTGTTTGGTCTGGATCTGCAAGTTTGTTTAATGTGTCGAAGCCCCTGGTTCTCAAAAGGAAAATAAGATGGTCTAGGAGGAGATGCTATCCTTCAAAGCCAACCCACAGATCTGCTCCCAACTTGACTCGATGACCATTACCTATCTTCCAGGCTAGTCCTTCCCCTATGACTGGTAAAGATTTAACAATTGCCTTCCAAATAACTAAGACTCCTTTTAGTGATTTCTGAGCACTTCTGATCCAGGTCTCTAACGAATCTGGTTCAATATATTTTTGTAACACCACTTTGGTCCAAATACTAGATGAATTTATTAGTCACCATCCTCCTTTTGTTGCCAGATCCTTTGAAAAAAGAAAAATGTTTTTCAGGCCCCACCCTCCTAGAGCCTTTGGAGCAAAAATCCTCTTCCATCAAACCCGGGGTGTCACATGTGCTTCTTTCTTGCCACTCCAAAGAAATATGAAAGTGATTTTCCTAGTTGCCTCCAAAATTCCTTTAAGGATCCAAGAGAGTGACATCTAATATACTGGGATGGCTTCCAAAACCAATTTGACTAATACTAGTCTGCTAGCCCAAGAAAGCCATCTATGAATCCAAGATAAAAGTCATTTTTCCATTTTTTTAAGATCCAATTCAAGTTTTCTTTCCTGTAGTCATTTTAAGACAAAACCCAAGTATTTCAAACCTTCTTCAGTTTCTTTTCCACAAAGGGAAAATGTTTTCTGAAGGCTCCCAACTCCTCTTATGTTAGCAAGTTTGTTGTAAGTGACGACTTTCCCTCATTTATAACCATACCTATAGCTTTTGAGAAAAGACTTAGGATGTTTTTCAGAGTTTCTGCATCTTTTCTGGAGCCTGTACTAAAGATTAGTACATCATCCATGAAAAGTAGATGTGTAATTTGGAGGGTTTGTGAGATTTTGATGCCAGATAAAGATCATGTACTTTTTTCTTCTGAAATTGCTCTGTGAGTCCTTCAACTAGTAGAAGAAAAAGTAGTGGGGAGAGAGAACATCCCTGTCTTAAGCCTCTTTCTGAGAGAAAGGAGGGGAGATCAAAACCATTGATTAGCACTGAGAAGGAAACTGTAGTAATACAATACATGATCCACCTGACGAAAGAAGTTGCAAAGCCCAAGTGTGTTAGTAAAAGGAGAATGTAGAGCCGACTTACTTTGTCGTAGGATTTGGAGAGATCAATTTTTAACACTGCACCCTTTAGTTTTCTGGATTTTATACTGTGTAGTGCTTCTTGTGGTACCCCTACAACTTTGTGGATTTGTCTGCCTTCCAAAAAACCGAATTGCTCACTCGAAATTTTGTCAAAGAGGATTCTTTTCACTCTTCTTGCTATAATTTTTGAGACAATTTTATAGATGCAGTTGCAAAGGGAAATTTGCCTAAAATCATCCAAGGTAGTAGGGTTGTCCATTTTTGGGATTAAAGCTAAGAAGGTGGAATTTAAACTTAGTGGCATTCGTCCTGTAATTCTGATATCTTTTATCACATTGAGTAAATCCTGTCCCAAGAGATCATAAAAACCCAGAAAGAACTCAATAGTCCAACCATCAGGGTCTGGGCTTTTATCTTTTTGGAAGCTTCGAATTACTTCTTTTAATTCTTCATCAATAAATTTTTTCATCAACATTCTGTTATCCTCATCATTAGAAAATCTTGGGAAGTACTAAGCCATACAAACCACTTCTTCTATTGTAGCACGGTTCTTTGCTCTGAAGAGTTCTTGAAAGTGCTTTTTCCCTAGTCTTAACATTCCCTCAAAAGTATTTTCCTGATTTCCATCCCGGTCCTTTAAATGACATATGGTATTTTCACACTTTCTACCTTTTGCAAAGGCTTGAAAGAACTTAGTGTTCTCATCTCCACTTGTCAACCAGATAGCCCTACTTTTCAGCCTCCAAATTTCTTCCTTATCCTTGAGTAGCTTGTTTCTCCTTTCTTCCATTATGAGTATTGAGATCTTGGCTTTTAGTGTAACACAACCATCCCCTTCTTCCTCCAAAATCCTTTGTAGCTGGGATTCTATTTCTTTAAGCTCCAAGTCTTCAGCTTGTCTTTTCTGGAAAGCTTAGATCTTTGTTTTTGCTTTGATCCTTTTTAAATTTTCAACAAAGTGAGAGGCTGCCGAATGATTGTTTTCCTGGTGAAAGGGTATCCAATTTTCTCTCACCAAGTTAATAAAGGAGTCATCTGTTAGCCAGGTCTTGTTGAATTTGAAAGGGCTTGCTGGCTTTCTTGACCCCTGTCTTAATTCCAAAAAGATCGGAACGTGATAAAAAATGCCTCCAAATCCAATCCATTGTTTCAAATGTAAGGGTTTTTCCAATAAAGAGTCAATTATCAGAAAATGGTCCAGTCTCTTTGCTATGCTATCATCCCCCACCCTGTTATTTCTCGAATTTGGTTTGAGTTTGATAGGTTTGATATCCAATAAATTGCATTCCACAATTTTTTTTGTGAAGTAACCCGCCAGTGAGTCTGCCCTCGCATGTGCTCCCCAAACTTCTGAGAGCCCCAACGAAAAATTTAGATCTCCTAAAATAACCTGCTGGCCTTTCAAGAAGGACTTATTGAAAAAAGTATCCCAAAAAGTGCCTTTGTTTTGACAAGGACCATATATGTTGATGATGTGAAGTTTTTTGTTCAACTCTGACAGAGAGATTGTAATGCTGAGTCCTAAATCTATGCCCCAGGAATTTGAAATTTTGATAGAATGGGTGTTCCATCCTATTTCCAATCCTCCCGATCTTCCCGTAGCATCCAGGGTTTCAAAATACCATCATGGGAGTAGAGATTTTAATCTGGATTTTATCTCCTCCCTTGCCCCCAACATCCCTTATAACATCAGAATTTTAGGGTGTTCAAACTCGATCGTCCTTTTTAGGGCTGGTCTTTTGAGGGGGCCAACTAGACCCCTACAATTAAAAGAACAACATTTCATCATGAACCCTTCCCATGGGTTCTCCTTGCTCGAAGCACCCGTTCGATGGAGAGTTGTTTCCCGACCAAGAGATCACTTTTGGCTTTTATTTATGCTTTCGAAATCAATGACTTTCTTCCCCACCCACTTTTTTCCAAAGTGTTTACCGATTCAGTGGCTAGACCTCACGAGGCCACTTTTTTCTGTGATCTAAGGTAATAGCAGCCCGAAGAGGTCGCTGAGGATGATGATGAAGTATCCTCTTCAAAATTACAGATACGCTTAGAGCTAGGAGGTTCACTCGTATCAATCTCTGAAGGAGCCAAAGGACGAGTGGATAACATAGAGGAAAGGTTTGAATGGGCCGAGAAAATAAGATCCTTCAACCACTCAATGGCTTCTAAATTTTAGTTGTTTATTAAAACAATATTAGGAGGAGAGGAGGGTAAAGACGTACCCGAGGTCGCGATAGGTACTAAATTTGAGCTTGTTTTGGAGATGCACATGTTTTCCTCTTCCCTTGAAGATTTGAGTCCTGAAACAAATGTGGATGCCTGTCGTTCCGACACCAGAGCCTCCTGTTCTGCTTCAATTGGTCGACTTTGTTCTTCCGTAGACTATTTTCCTTCATTGGAAGGCACTGTGGGAATTCTATCCTCCTGAAACCGAGTAAAACCTTTGTCGCTTTTATAACCCAATCCTCTGGTCCTTACGAGCATACTGCAGTTTTTAATCAAATGACCAAACTGATGGCATATCCTCCATTTGAAGGGGACATTTTCATAGTCCAATATCTGGGTATATGTAAAACTTCCCCAACTAAAATCGACTTCTTCACCAAGACCTTCCCTGATATTTAGATTGTCTAGGAACCTTGCTACCTTCCTTTGATTTGTTTCTTCAAAAGTCATGTCTGCATCAAGAAATTCTCCCAAGGAATTCCCATTTAGTTTGAAGTGTTCAAAGGACCAGAAGTGCAGTGGGAGTGCCGGTAGCCGCACCCAGACCGAAATAATGCCCATCCTTTCTTTACTGGCGTCAAAAAGAGGGATCCAAGGCTTAAGGAGTAAAGGGGAATTATTTACACTCCAGGGTTTTCCTAGTGCCCACTTTGTATGCTTTGGTTGTAGGAAGGTGAAAGCAAACCAATTTCTATTGAGTTCAATGATTTCTGGGACATAGCCGAGTTGTTCCATCCAAGCACTATGCATCTAGTCGACCATAGTTTTGAGCGCAAAAGTTCTACCGTTGGCTCTACTCACCCGGGTTTGATTTTCCATAAGAACGACTTGACTTAAATCCACTTCTTCCCCAAGAACCAAGTTTGCAATGTTCCCCTTAGACTTTAAAATTTTTCTTTTTAGTCTATGTCCTTCCCCTATCTTCCTCCTCAAGACGCTATGTTTAGATCCTTCGCCAGAACCATGGGGTAAGGGAGCCGCATGTGTGTACTCTCTTAACTCCTTTTTCCAATCGAAACCCATGTGCTCATCTAATTATAGGAAGGTTGATATGAAGCCTTTGGTGGTGGATTTTTTTGGAAAATCCACTTGTTCCCCTGGGAGTATGGGGAGCCCATCTACAACTTGTTCCGCTTCCTCTACTCAAAACCCTTTTGTTCCACAATGTTTTTCAAAAGACCCGTACTCCTCTTGGGAAGAAGGTGGCGAAGAAATAAGAAACCCTCCTTATGTCTGATTAAACCATTCAAGATCTGAGGCCCGTTGTGGACTGAGGGAGGGTAGGGTTCCTACATCGGGTAGACATGAACCTAGTTTCCAATGTTCTGTAAAATCTCCAAAGAAAACATTTTCGATCAGGGGGGATTGGAAAAGGGGCAACTTACTAGGTGAGGAAACCTCAAGCTCGACCTCCGTATGTTGTTGTGATAACATGGGTGCTTCCCCCTTCTCACCTAGCCGATCTCTCGATCCTCCACCTGTTTGCTTGCACAACTCCCCGATGTCTAGGAGGTCAGAGTCCACATAAGCTGGGGTCTCCATGTGGCCTGCGGTTTATACCAACCTTCGCCAAGAAATTACCATCGTGAAAAAAACCCACTGAAAACTAGGAAATTCACTGCAGATTCTAAAACCCTTCCAAACTTTACCGTAGTCTAAAGAGTTGACCCGCATTTTGACCACAGAGGCCATTTCCATTCACATTTTCAATAAAATACTTATTGGATTAGGCCAAAATGCCCATCATCATAAAATTAAGATTAGACATTAACACAACTCTCAAAAAGTCATAAGTGCAGACTATAACAAAAAAAAGAACCTTAACCACTATAAAAAAAAGATGAGATCAAGGAAAAAAGAAAACAACACCCAAAGCTCATGATCCATCATTTCATTTGTGTTTCTTGACATTTGTCTATTTTTTTTTCCCTCCGAGTGGGTATTGGGGACATCAACAATCATTATTTTTCCTACTATGATCATAAAGAGCCTAAAAACTAGCAACATCATATTGGTTAGAAGAGTTGGATTCATGCCTCCTTTTAGCTATTCCAAAGGAATTTCTTGTCACCAACAATGCTGGTGAAGTGTGTTGTTGATAAGAAAAAGGATGGATCTCTTCCTTGGAAGAGGCAACTAGGGATTGGAAGTTAATAGAAGAAGAATAAGTGGAAGGTTTTGAAATCATTGTTGGTGCAGTAGGAATGTTTGGAGGGGGTTTACTCCATGTTGTTGGGAGTGTTCTTCGAGTTTTTCCACCTAGAGGGAGACTGCTAACTCCCATTAGATCACTTGAGACTTGTTTCCTTTGAGAATGAAGCTAGTAGGTTCCCATGCTAAAAACAAATCCAACATTGGAATACAATATGTTCACAATCTACAACCCAGGTCCCACCATGGCTACCATATCACAATCTATTTTTTGCTAAAAGAAATTTTCTCTTATCTACATAAATATATATGTGAGAAAATGTAGTGGTAATATTATCCTTGATGGATTTGCTAAGACAAACATAATCTCCCAAATACATCACCAATGGCTTCTAGGGACTTGGGGCTTTAGAACTCCAAAGGCGGAATCGACAAATGCACCTAAATAAGAACCATGTATAGGGATTCAATGTAAGGGTTGAAGCCCATGAATCATAGTTTCATGAAGAATTCGACCCATCCCATTAACCATGGGCCATGAATTTCCACTTATATTTGATCTTCAATGAAATCAAAGTCAAGAACAAGGAATCCTTTTGCAACATGATGAATAGCCATGAATTTAATGAGAAATGGACCCCATGATGATTCAATCTTGGCTTCTAACTACTTCAAAGAAGGGCATAACACATTGAACCTATAGATCACATTGCGATCTTTGAGATGCTTAAAATCCCATTCTATCCAATGGACCTGCAAAACAACATCTAGGGTCACCGCCTTCTCCACACAAAATGTTATAGATGAGGGCGATGAGGAGATCAAAGGCACTGCACTTGATGTAGATCTCGCGCCCTTCACATTGGATTTGAGAAAATATTCTTTGAAAGAGATGTTGGTGCTGCCAAAAATGAGTTTCAACATTTCAGAAAAGGGGGCAAGGTGAATTCAATGTAGAATTCCCATGGTTTCTCGTAAGACCTTGGGTGTTTTCCATGGTCACACCAACCCATGACTTAGGTAAATTCTAATGGTATTGACCACCCCACAACAATAAGAACGAGAATTTGGTCATGGGTAGGAAGGTGGTGGTGTCCCAAGCATAGAGGTAGCTGCATGGATTCTCATGGAGGGAGGGACACAAGCCCCAACAACAAACAACAAAGGTGGAGGCCTTATGAAGACATCCATGATGAAATTCATTCAAAGAGGAGAGGATGGAGAGGTGGAACTTGACATCTCATTCCGATGGTAGATCCCTCCACCCCAACCCTCCAAATTATGACCCAAAAAGAATTCGCTACAAAACAACAAACACTTTTTTTCAGGATTCCATGTTATTATTGCAATGAATTCCAAAACCATAATTTTTTTTGTTGAACTATGAAAATTTCCCATTTGGGTTGGAGTTAGCTGAGGAATTTCTGAGAAATTTTCAGAAATGAATGGTGATCTAGATGATTGGAAATGAAACCTTACGAGGACAAAACAAGTCATGACTCCCAAGAGAAGATTATCATGTCGATTCAAAAAATATTTTCAAGCCATAGAAAAGTTGCCAAGTTTATGTGACTTGGAAATTGAAATCCCATTGCCTATTAAAGCAAGGGTGGACAATTGGAAAAATAACTCATTACGATATTTGCACATATTTCATATCAATTTTTCTTGCAGGTATGATGGAATGGGAGTTATACATAATCCAAGAGGGTACTTATAGAAATTCTTGAAGGTGTTTTGAGGAAGTGGATCTAGAAGGGTCAAATATGGGAGGCCATAAAAGCTAAGCCATAAATTTATTATGGACAAGAGACCAATGGTAGGAAATTGTTTCCAATTCATAATACAATTGTATAGTTCTCCTATCCAATCCTTTTGTATTTTGTACTTTTGAGTTCAATCAAGTTGTCCTTTGACCTAAAATTTTCACATTGGAATTGTGCAATAAACAAGGTTTCCTAATTCCAAAGGGTGTAAAATATTGTAGAGGAATTTGATTTATGTAAACTTGGACTAGTTAGAAAGTAGATTAAAAGGAGAAGGTATCCATACAATTAAATATACGAGGAGTTTTTTTTTATTTTTTAAAAATCATTGTGAAGTGGAGTATCCAAGGTCATTTTAACTAGTTTTCTGACTTAAATGTTTTCTCTTGAGACAATTTTCATGAGCATGGGGAATAAAGATACAAAATCATTCATCAATAAAAAGGGATTGCATCCAAACTCAAACAACAAAGAGTTAATTTCTCATGGGGAATTGGCTCACATAGGGAGAAGCTTGTGGAAGCAAATCCACAACTATAAGGCATAGATTGAATTAATTCTTCAATTTTATGGGAGAAATAATAGATCAAGGATCAATTCCACTTGACACTCTTTTCCATTCACATACATCTTAAGGAAAACAAGTACATGCAAGGACACTACATGGCCATATGTTAAAAATCATACATGCATTGGGAGAAAGAAGAAGCACCGATAGAAGATAGATGACAGAAAGTAGTAGTACCTCATCTTCCTCATGATTTTTCAACAAGGAAGTCTTGTTCCACAAATAATACGTCCTCATTTGACTCTAGTAGACATTTATTCCATGATAATAATGAATAAAAGAAAGATATAAGACATGTAGAAGGAACTCCAAAAGGAAAAGAAACTTGTCTTTGATGGGGAGGCCAACACTGGTCAAGAGGTCAAGGCATGACTTCTTGGAATGAAGAAATACTTTAAGCTAATGAATTTTCCAACAATGTGAAGACCAAGGATTTAATCTATAATCTAATATGGAAGGTGTCTCTATGGTGAGATAACCAAAACAAGTTGAAAATCATCAAAGGGAAGGATATTTTTGGAGCAAATACAAGTGCTTTAGATAAAAGCACTTGTCAAATTTTACTTTGAGTAGATTTTTTCTTGAATTTCAGAAGACAATTAAATAGTATGAGAAAGAGTTCTCATACCTTATAATTTTTGTCTCAACCTATAATTTTTTAAAAACATTGAAGTTGAGTCACTTCATAAGTGAACTCAACCATACATATATCAACAAACTTCATATAGTCAAGCCTAATACTTTAAAATATCTAATTAGAACAGTGAGGCATTATGAGGAACAAGCTGAAGGTCATCACGACCTCCACAAGAAGTTAAAAGAAAAAAGTAAGGTGAATGGAAGGAAATAAAAAGGTTACTATTTTCCTTAACATACCATCATCATCATGATGCACCATGCTCACATGCATAAGTTCAAACCACACCATATGATGCATACAAGAAGAGTCACTGGAAATGTGTTTTATTTTGAGTGTAATTAGAAGGGGAATTATGCCCAAGAATGTCCCAAGAAGAAGAGTGGAGTTGAAAAGATAGACAATGTTGAGCACACACTTATACTAAGAGGGGGGGAGGGGAGGAGAGGGAAGGGGGGAGACGGTCGATCGGTATAAGACAATTTTTTTCACTCTTTCAAACATTCATCAACCATAAGAAAACAATCACATATGAGATCTATTAACTGTAGAACATGGAGCACAAGATTTACATGGAAACCCTTTCGAGAGAAAACCACAAAAATTCTCTTTATAATTCTTTGTAGGAACCAACCTAATGTTACAAATATTTGTAGGCACAAACCTACTATTTCGAATATTTGTAGGCGCCAACCTACTTGAGACACCAATCCCCACTAGTACAAATCATGGTAGGAACCAACCTACTCTTAGAGATCTTCGTAGACACCAATCCCCACCGCTAAGCACCAACTTAGCAAGAGACAACAATCTTTTTGTTTGAGCAGCACCAACCTTTCAGTTAAAATTTATTCTTTAGTACATATAACTTCTTCAAAATATGATAAAATTTACATTAACTGTATTGAGTTTGCTTGCTACTTCTTCCTTCACCAGGTCAGACCAAAATTTGAATTTCCAAATGAAATTTATGGTAACTTTCCCAGAGCTTGTTGTTTTTGACCTCTTCTCAATAATGAACTTGTACGACATTCCATGTATCCAATTTTTCAAATATGATTCTAAAATTTTTACTCGAGGTAATTCGGTATGTCTCCTCAGATCCCTGAAAATTTCACAGTTTGAAAAGTCTCAGAAAAGAAGTTATAGAGAAAATGTCAAGCTGACTTGTTTGGGATTGATTTCATAACCATTTAGAAACCCTAAATTCCACGGGGTATATCTCAAAATGTATAATGATTAAAAGTCTAAATTTTTTACTTGAGGTACTTCTATATGTCTCCTTAGATCCTTGAGAATTTTATCATTTGAAAAATACCATAAAAGAAGTTATAGAGAAAATTCCAAACTAACCTATTTGAAACTGATTTCAAGACTATTAAAAAACCCTAAATTCCACAGTGAATATATTATAAATATATAAAACCAACATTTGGAATTTTAATCACATGTACATAGAGATCTCAAATTCGTCTCCTAAAAATTTCACGATCTGAAATGACCAAAAAAATAAGTTATAGCGAAAATCCCAAACTGGCCTGTTTGAAACTGATTTTAGGAGCATTCAAGAACCCTAATTTCCACAAGGTATATCTCATAAAGTATAGTGAACCAATTTTTGAAAATTTGACCACTTGTACCTAGAGATCTCGCCTCTATCTCCTAAAAATTTCACGATATGAAACATACTAGAAAATAAGTTATAGCGAAAATAACAAATTGACCTGTTTGAAAATGATTTCAGGAGCATTCAAAAACCTTAACTTCCACATGACATATCTTAGAAAGTATAGTGAACCAATATCTAAAATTTTGACCACATGTATCTATAGATATTGCCTCTGTCACCTCAAAATTTAATGGTCCGAAGCTTCCTAAACAATAAATTATCGTGAAAATGCCAAGATAATATAAAAATGATTTCACAACTCTACCCTTTTGGAATGATATTCAATCTTTGTTCATCCACTTCTTAAAATGTTATCACATTTTTCATCCACACACTTTCTCTCGATACTTTATATTTTTATACTTTGTCATAACCGTTGTTCCTCAAAATTTCCCCTGGCTAGAGAACAATGTCAAGGAATCCAAAGAGGCCTTTAGAAATCTCTGTCCGCTTTAGGATTTCAATATGACTCTTGAGACAAAGGGGGTAACCCTTTATTTGTCACAAAAATATATTATTCTAAGTAATCTCAGAACAACCTTTAATTCCATATTCAGAAGATAAATAAAATAATAGTAACTAGAGAATTATAGGCAGCCAAATAAAAACAACAACTCCAAATAAATATGAGACCAGGGTCTCTCCAATGGGCACCTTTCTCCAACATGAAAAGTCATGGAAGATTGAGAAAATGGGTCTCAAGTACCAACGAGAATAGCATGGTATTCCTTGGCACCGAGGAAAACATAAATCAGAAGTAAAACAAGAAGTCATGCAATCTTGCACACAACTGATTGTTAATGTTTATGCCATTATTATATTTCTTTGCATTTCAATAGATAAGAGCATAATAAGAACAAGATCACTGAGAAATACACATTCACAAGAGACACAACATTTATCCTGGGAAACCCTCTAGGGGAAGAAAACCCAACAAAAACTTCCTTATCATAAATAGCTTATACAATGTTCAAGAGATAACTCAAACCAATACAGAAAGTCCTCCCCAATAGATGCACCACTCTTCTCCTCCTCTCTCTAGTAATTGCAGCTTGCCTCATAAGAGAAATGAGCAAGTGAGTTGTGTGTTTGAAGTGAGGCGCTAGCCTCTTATTTATATTACACTGGCACGTGTGAAAGGTCACAACTGGCAGGGCCGACCTCTCACTCTGGGTGGGTAAACCCACCTTTAATTAATTCTGGGTCTTCCATTATAACTGTTGGGGCCGACTTGTTATTCTGTCCTTTGTAATTGTCCGATGACCAATCCGCAAAAGGGGATTTGGTCCTTATACAATTACCGACATGATTAACCCTCAATGGGGATTAATCCAATAACAACAATAATAATAATGACATGATTAATCCGCAATGGGGATTTAATCCAATAACAAAATAATAATAAGAATGCTCTTTGCAGTTACATTATTTGAACAATCCCCCTTAACAAGAAGGGTATTCTTCATCAACATCAGGCGAGAGAGGTCTGCATCATCAGTGGCATCTGGAGCACAGTATCGTCAATATCATCTTGAACCATTGTCTAACACATTTACGAGTCATCGAAAGTTTTCTTCATCAACAACATCATCATTCTCGAAGGAATGCTATCATCATCTACATCAAATATGTATCAGTAAAAATGATACCTCATCACAGCACTAGGCTGGCACATCACAGTACTACACTAGCTCAATGTCACAACGGTTAAGCTGGTAGTTCAGTGTCAGTCACATCTTTCTTTACATCTAACAACTAGGTCAGAAGCAAGTAATATCATCATCTCGCTTTACGTCTAACAACTAGGTCAGAAGCGAGGAATCACAGCGTCATGCTTTACGTCTAACAACGAGGTCAGAAGCAAGGAACACATCAACATCTCGCTTTACGTCTAACAACGAGGTCANAAGGAATCAACGACGTTATGCTTTGCGTCTAACAACTAGGTCAGAAGCATAACTCATCTTGCTTTACGTCTAACAACAAGGTCAAAAGCAAGGATCACACAACGTCATGCTTTACATCTAACAACGAGGTCAGAAGCATGACTCATCTTGCTTTACGTCTAACAGTGAGGTCAGAAGCAAGGATCACACAATGTCATGCTTTACGTCTAACAACGAGGTCAGAAGCATGACTCATCTTGCTTTACGTCTAACAACGAGGTCAGAAGCAAGGATCACACGACGTCATGCTTTACGTCTAACAATGATTTCAGAAGCATGACTCATCTTTCTTTACGTCTAACAACGAGGTCAGAAGTAAGGAATACATCTACTCCCCCTTTCAGGGAGGGTCCTTTCGGACAATACTAAGCTTATCTCGAAAGTGTTCAAACTTTACAAGAGATAGAGGTTTAGTCAACACATCAGCAACCTGTTCATCCGTGCTAATGTACTAGAGCTTCAAGGCTCCTCTCTGTATCATGTCGCAGATGAAATGATAGAGGATCTCTATGTGCTTCGACCTATCGTGGAACATAGGATTCTATGTCATTTTAATACAACTTTGATTGTCACATAGAATCGTGGTTGCTCTCATCTCCAAATCAAATAGGCATGTCAACAACTTTCGAAGCCATATAGCTTCGCAACTAGCAGAACATGCGGCAATGTACTTTGCTTCCACTGTGCTGAGAGCAATACTGGATTGCTTCCTACTCTGCCACGAGATCATAGCTGATCCCAAACTGAAACAACATCCGGAAGTGCTTTTTCTATCAGTAACGCTTCCTGCCCAATCTACATCAGTATATCCACTCAGTGTGAAGTCATGATCTCCATCATAGCTGAGACCATAATCCATTGTACCTTTAAGGTACCTCATCA
>ML778956.1:1397957-1416849 GCA_009831015.1 Picea engelmannii
TGTGTTTTCAGAGAGGAGAGAAAGTGCGAGACTAGTTTTGTGGACTCCTAGAGCGTAGGAACAACAGAGAGCAAAGGGTGCCTGGGGGAGAGAAGACAAGGGCTGCCACCTGTCGAGAACCAAGGAAGAGACTCGTCAGGATCAAGAGTGTAGTTCATGTCATCCTCGTAGTTTTCCATGGTGAAGTAGAGAGGAAGCCAATCCAAAATGCGTGGTTAGGGAGGGAAAGACTGTGCGCTAGAGGAGGGAGTATCCGGAAGAGGGTAAGCAGATTGCTGACCGGTGGAGAGCTAAAAAAGGGCGTTGATAATTAGGGGGGTCAGGACTGTGGGTGTGAAAAAAACCGCAGAGCCATTTTGAATAATGACCTCTTATATATAAAAACTAAATGTATTATATTATATATACGTATAATATAAAGCATGGAATACATGTGTCTTAAATGATAATTTCATTTATACTCATCGATGTTACTAACACATGCCAATGTGCAGAATATGCAATAGAAAAACAAATAGTTTAAGATTAACAATTATATGAGAATAGCTCGGGCCAATATTAATAGAGTTGATAAAAAAAATTATTTAAGATATCTCAACATGACTTGGTATAAGGTGTTGACTTAGCTAGGGAAGGTGCGGTAGATGTCAACTAGAGAGCTTAGGTTCATGATCAAAAAATGATAAGCTTTATAATGCATGGCGTATAGCAATCACAAATAGGTGATGGTGTGACTACGTAAAAGACATAAGCCTGCCATTTAGCAACATAATCATAAACTAGAAAAAATGATCAATGATTTAATGAGGTTGGCAATAGCAACAACAGTTGCTTGAAACTAAGGATTGCTTTAGCTGAATAAGGAGAGAATCCAAACGATAAAGATCAAAGAAAAAATGAAAAATTTAAATGAAGCATTTTAAGCTACAACAATAACCGTTCATGAAGGGACATGTTAATTCAAAAAGACACGACACTCTTTAATTGAATATTTAACTCCATTTTTTATTTCACTTTTTCAAATACCATGGAACAATACATGACAAAATACCATGGGCTTCCAAACCCATGGGTTTGAAACCACCATTTCACTTTTTATTTTTTCACGTGCACCCCATTTTTTAATATGTTTGTAACCTATATATAAATAAATTTTGGAAATGATGTGTGTATTTGTAAAGTCATAATATGAAATTAATGAAAACATTAATCCTTTGATGCCAATGACAATAATTCCAACAATATCCCCTTTTGTCATTGAAGACAATCCTTCAATGAAACACTAGTCCACCAGGCATAGAAATAATTTCCCCTTTGTCTGGAATTCTCCTCCTTTGACATCAATGGCAAAGGGATGCCCCCCCCGAACTTATGCTTCTCCTTAATCACTTAGCGATGAGATGGATATTACTCCCAATTTCTGTCTGAGATATTCAAATGTCTCTTTGGGAAGGGGTTTTGTGAAAATATCCACAATTTGTTCTTTGGTGACAATATATTCCAACTTGACATTCAGGTCTGCTATTTTTTTCTCTTAAGAAGTGATACTTGATTGAAATATGCTTTGTTTTTGAGTGCATAACATGATTTTTTGAAATATTTATTGCACTTGTGTTGTCACAAATTATTTATATTGGATGATCATATTCTACCTTAATATCTATCAATGTTTGCTTCATCCAAAGAACTTGTTTGCAACATGATGTGGTTGCTATATACTCAACCTCTACTGTGGATAGAGAAATTGAAGGTTGTTTCTTGCTCAACTAAGACACTATATTGTTGCCCCCCAAAAAATGCTCCTCCACTTATACTTTTCCTATCAACAACACTGCCTACCCAATCCACATCCGTATATGTTGTTAGAGTAAAATATTCACCTCTCGAGCACCACAAGTTGAAGTGAAAGGTGCCCTTTAGATATTTGAATATTTTTTTCACCGCTTGCACATGAGTTTCTTTAGCTTGAAACCATGTAACCAATCCTACTGTTTCCATAATGTCTGACCTTGATGCTGTCACATATAGTAGGTTGTCGATTATTTACGTGTACAATTTTTGATTCGCTTCCGGAGATTCATCATATTTGCTCAATTTACAACTCGTGACCATGGATGTGTTGACTGGTGCACAATCTTCCATTCTGAACTTCTTCAACATTTTCTTGATATACTTGGTTTGTGAAATGAATATGCCTTTATTGAATTGAGAAATATATAAACCAAGAAAGAATGACAATTCACCCAACATAGACATCTCAAAATCCTTTTTCATTTATATTGAAAACTCTTATGCATTTTGTTCAAACTTTCTCCAAAAATGATATCATCTACATAAACCACAACAATCAACTGATTTTTTATTACTGTCTTGATGTAGAGATTATTGTTAGTAATTCCTCTTTTGAAGCCTTGTTGTTGTATATATTTGTCAAGTCTTGAATACCAGGCTTTGGGAGTTTGTTTTACCCTATAAAGTGCTTTCTTCAATCTACATACATGATCCTTATTTTTTGATAATAAGAATATGTCTAGATGTTCAATTTATACTTCTTCCTCTAAATTTCCATTTAGAAAGGCAGATTTGAAATTTATTTGATATACTTTGAAGTTATTGAAACACACAAATGTCAAAAACATTATGATAACTTCTATTCTTGCAACCGGGGCAAAGGTTTCTTCGAATTCAATATCTCCAACTTGAGCATAGCCTTTATAAACTAGTCTTGTTTTATTTCTTATTACTTGTCCATATTCATCATTCTCAAAGTCCTCATCATCTCTTTTTATGTAGCACTTACTTTTGAAACTTTGAAGTATTTAACTATTATTGGTCTACCCTTCCATAATTCATAAGGTGTTTTGTTGTTGTTGACTCTGATTTTCCCTCTGTTTAGAATATACACTGCGGTGTCGATTGCCTCTCTCCAAAACCTGTTAGGTAGCATATCTTAATTTAACATTGTTCTATCCATGTCTTGTACTATTTGATTCTTCCTTTCTACCACTCCATTATACCGTGGAGTCCTTGCAACTGAAAAACGCTTTTTTATTCCATAAATCTCACAAAACTCTTCAAATTTATTTGAGATAAACTCACCTCCTCTGTTTGATCTCAAGCATTTGATTTTCAAATCAGTTTCATTTTCAACCAAGGCTTTGAATGCTTTGAAATTATCAAATGCTTCAGATTTTTCTTTTAGAAACGTAACCCATGCCATTCTAGAGAAATCATCAATGAACAACATGAAGTCATTTTCACCTTGTAGACTTTGTGTTCTTGTAGTCCCACAAATATATATATGAACGAGTTCCAATGGCTTCATTGTTGAGTACTCCTTTGACTTGATGGTTGCTCTTTTCTGTTTTCCATGTTGACATTGCTTGCAAAGTTTGTTTGAAGGTTTATCATTCTTTGGCATGTCTCTCACTGCTTTTTTGGTGCCGATTTTTACTAAATTATCAAAGTTCATACGACCCATTCTTTTATGCCATAACCAAATTTCATCTATTTGTTCCATACAATATTTTTCTCCCTTGATCTCATTGAGGATATATACATTATTTAAGGTTCTATATGCATTTTCCACGAGTCTACCTGATCCTTTCTCCCTTATCTCACAACCTTGAGAATGAAATGTGAGATTGTGTTCTTAATCACACATTTGACTAACACCGAGAATATTGTGTTTCAAACCTTCAACATACAAGACATTTTATGTTTTAGTCTTTCCATTATTGACACTGAGCATACCTTTTCAACTATCCTTGCGTTAGCATTATCTCCAAATGTAACACTACCTTCATTAACTTCTTTCAAAGTGAGAAACTTGCTCTTGTCACCTATCATGTGGCTTGATCATCCATTGTCAATGAACCATTTGTTTCCTTTGTTTTGAACATGAAGGACAATTTGCACAAGCATAGATTCCTCCTTATTATGCTTTTCTTTCTCTTGCTTCCTTTTCCAAACTCCTATGGGTTCTTTATTTTGTTTGAAAAGGGTAACCACTTCCTTGTTTTGTCTAAAATTTTCCATTGGGTCACTTCTACAAAAACGTGCTATATGACCATATTTGTTGCACTTATAACATACACCATTGTAATCAAATAATGGAGAAAATGAATCATGGTTTCTATTTGAGAACCCATAAGTACTTCTGTTTTTATTGCATACATAATTGTTTCTTGCATGTGCTCTACAATCTATTGCTTTATGACCAAAGTGATTGCAACAAAAACAATAATGAAGGAACGAGTTTTGGTACCGATTTGTGCAAGGCCATCTTCATGGGAAACATATTTTGAATTTGTCCTTGTTGTCCTTGGGAGGAATGCCAATTTTCTACAGAACATCATTTTCTCTATTTCTGTTGTTTTCGTTACCGATGGAGCTTTTGAGTACATCAACAAAACTTTTAGATTTTCCTTCATTTTCTTTCTTCAGTGACTCTGTAGCTTTTGAATCTTCTTTAGTAGTCATATGACTCTTATCATTGCCAAGACTAGTTTTAACGAGTGGTGACCTTTGGCATTTGATGATATCATCTAATATTTTAATAATCTTTGCAAACTTCAAGCTTCTATTCAACTGAGTAGTTAACTTATCTAATTCCTTTCTCAAGGAAACAATTTCAGCTTCCATGTTCTCACAATTTTGTTCATTTTCCTTCAATTGGATTCTCACCACTTCTTCCATCCTTTTTGCTTCTTTTAGTTGAATCTTTAGGATGATAATATTCAAGTCTTTGTGACATTTATGCTTTTGCATCATGATCCTCCTTTTCATATTTCTACAGTTGTTCCTTCTATTTCAAATTCTTTTTCTTAAGCTTATTTATTTCACTTAAGACACAAATGAGTTCTTCTTCAAGATCCACTTCTGCATTAGTTTCAACATTTTTTCCTCTTCTGAATCCATCATTTCTTTCCATTTGTATTCATTTTCCAAAGTATCAATCTTCTCTTCTATTTCTATGTGTGCTCCCGAGATATACCTTCTAGTGGTTACACTGTTTCCGAATGAACCTGCTCTGATACCAGTTGTTGAGCACACACTTATACTGAGAGGAGGGGGGTGAATAAATATAAGATACTTTTTTTTACTCTTTCAAACATTCATCAACCATAAGAAAACAATCACATATGAGATCTGTTAACTGCAAAACATTGAACACAATATTCACGTGGAAACCCTTTCGGGAAAAAACCATAAAACTTATCTTTATAATTTTTTGTAGGAACCAACCGACTGTTGCAAATATTTGTAGGGACAAACATAATGGAGACATCAATCCCCACTTTTTCAAACTCTAGTAGGCACCAACCTATTTTTACAGATATTCATATATACCAATCTACTGGAGACACCAATCTCCACCGCTAAGCACTAACTTAGCAAGAGACATCAATCTGTTTATTTGAGCAGCGCCAAACTTCAAGTTACAATTTATTATTTAGAGCATATAACTTCTTCAAAATACGATAACATTCACATTACCTTCATCGAGTCTTCTTGCTACTTCTTCCGTCACCCGGTCTAACCAAAATCTGAATTTCCAAATGAAATTTATGGTAATTTTCCCAAAGCTTGTTGTTTTTTGTCTCTTCCTAAGAATGAACTTGTAAAACATGCCACATGTCTAGTTTTGTAAACCTTATTATGAAATTTTTACGTGAGACAATTCAATATGTCTCCTCAGATTCTTAAAAATTTCACAGTATGAAAAGTCTCAGAAAAACAATTATAAATAAAATGCCAAGATGACTCGTTTGAAACCGATTTTAGGACCATTCAGGTACATATCTCAGAAGGAATAATGAATAAAAGTATGAAATTTTTACTGAAGGTACTTCTATATGTCTCCTCATATCCTTGAAAAAATCACAATTTGAAAAGTTCCATAAAAGAAGTTATAGCGAAAATTCCAAACTAACATGTTTGAAACTGATTTCAAGACTATTCAGAAACCGTAATTTCCACAGGGAATATCTCAGAAAGTACAACGAACCAACATCCGAAAATTTAATCGCATGTACTTAGATCTCTTTCCTTTGTCGCCTAAAAATTTCGTGGTCTGAAACATCCTAGAAAATAAGTTATAACGAAAATTCCAAACTGGCCCGTTTGAAACTGATTTCAAGAGCATTTAGGAACCCTAACTTCCACAAAGAATATCTTAGAAAGTATAGCGAACCAATGTATACAATTTTAACCACAAGTACCTAGAGCGCCTGCATCCACCTCCTATAAATTTCAAAGTCTGAAACATCCAAGAAAATAAATCATAGCGAAAATTCCAAATTGCCCTGTTTGAAACTGATTTCAAGATCATTCAGGAACCCTAAATTCCATAAGGAATATCTCAAAAATTATAGGAAACCAATGTTTGAAATTTTTACCACATGTATCCAAAGATCTTTCCTCCATCTTCTAAAAATTTCATGGTCTGAAATGTCTCAAAAAATAATTTATCGTGAAAATGCCAAGCTGACTTGAAACTGATTTCACAACTCTCCCCTTTTGGAATAATATTCAATCTTTGTTAATCCACTTCTTCAAATGTAATTAATTTTTTCACCCACACTTTCTATCGATACTTTATCTTTTTATACTTTATCTTAACCCTTCATGAAGGGATATGTTAATTCAAAAAGACACGACACCAATTAATTAATTAATTAATTCTGTTTTTCCATTTCAATTTTCCAAATACCATGGACAAATACATGGGAAAATACCATAGGCTTCCAAACCCATGTGTTTGAAACCACCATTTCACTTTTTACTTTTTTCACGTGCACCCATTTTTTTTAATATAATTGTAACCTATATATAAATCAATCTTGGAAATGTTGTGTGTATTTGTAAAGCTGTAATATGACATTAATGACAACATTAATCCTTTGACATCAATGAAAATAATTCCAACAAACAATACAAGGGATGACTATTTTGGAGGATGTATCTAGTGCAACTATAATCCATGTGACATTAGAACATAGATATAAAGAATCTTGGCGAGGTATAAAAAAGGGTTTAAATTTCTTAGTGAAATTGATGTTTACATAAGTATCCATATGGTCAGAATCTATTAGTATCGTTACATTTCTATTTTTTATGATCCCTTTGAGCTTCAAGTTTTTAGGATGCATTTTTTATTTCACGGTTGCAAGTGGAATTTTAGGTTTGATTTTCTCTTTCATTTGGTAAAAGGTCTTATCAAGTTTTCTTAGATGAGGTGGGATATATTTTGTTGTTGGTTCTTGTGTTTAAATGAATATTTTGTTTACATGACACTTTTTCTTCATTGTTATTTGGTTGGATGCATGCGATTGATGCTAATGATATTGTTGTCATTGCTCCATCACTATCGGATCCTAAATTATACTCAATAGTTATTTTGTAGTGTCCCCACTATAATTTATAGTTTAATTAATGCTTAATGTAGATATAATGTGTGGCCACGGCTAAGCGATGTATATGCAAATTGTATTTTTGAATTTTAGTAATAAAATATGATGCCAACTGCTTGGGGAAATGGACAGAGATGGGGGTTGAATTAATCCACAAGAGAGGGGAATGTCTAGGAGTGTCTACGAAGGGTATAAGGGGGGATTACCTATGTCTATTAATTTAACGTATATTCCTGAATTTTATAATCATTATGTATTAAACTTCTAATTTCCCCTTAAGTATAAAAGAACCCAATCATTGAATGTATGTAAGAGGGTGATTGTGAGAAGTTACATCCCATATTTATTGGAAGCATGGAGGATGAGTACAATCATATTGGGGAAGTGTGTAAGTCAAGAAAGCAAGCCAGAGGAGAGGAAATTCCCATGGGAAGTTACAACAGTTTTAGGGAGTAATGTTTTTAGGCATGAACAAAAAGTAGAGAGCAAGGAAGAAGAGCTTCGAGCTAGAGAAACCATGGAGGGTGAATTATGGAGCATATTTGGCACATAAGAATAAAGAGCTAGTTTGTCAGGCCTGAAGAGTGAACTCTGTGTGAGTTGTACTATAACAACAAGTGATTGATGCTATTTTTATGGTTGTTTTCTTAGCAGTGAGCTCCCTTGAGTTTCCCAATAGTGAGATTCTCGATTACCTGTGCCAGAGAAGCCCTGATAAATGAATGAGACGTCTGATGGGATGAGAGAAGTGAAGGGGTACATTACTTGTGTTGAGTAGTTCGAGAGGAAGAGATCCGGTGGAAAATTGAGATAGCAGTAGGAGAATACCAATGGGTTGTGGGATTTTCTGAGCTATGAGTGGATAGTGAGAGACCACTCTTTTTTGTGGATTGCTAGCCCTAGATCGGGGGTGAATCATTGTTGATATTTGGAACAACAAGTCTATGGTTCAAAGGAACGTCTGTCCCAAGAAGCTGGTTGCACAACTATTTTTAAAAGATAAGTGTTTTATTTGTTTTTGTGTTGCAGTATGAGTTTAATTGTTGTGTATTAAATCTGTGTTTGAGAATGATTTATATGCTATTGTGTGGAGTTATTTAAATTGCATTCATGTAGTTTTTATCACGCTATAGATTCATTTAATTAATGGTATCAAACAATAGTTAAATTTGTGTAATTCATAGTTGTAAGCTACAAGAAAATTAGTTCGTAGATTTTATTTTATTTTATGTGTTTTCTGCACATTAATGATCCTCAGTTCAATTGGGGGTCTACAGATTGGTATTAGAGATTCTGGTTCAAAACCGATCTTGTACGGGCCAAGAACCAACTCAAATTTGGGCAATGTTTTGTTACATATTTTGTTGTATGACGAATTTGGGGAAAACAAAGAAAATTAGACTAAAATCCCTAAATTTGTGAGCAAATTTGAGTGTAAATGCCTCCAGACTATTGAAGAGATGATATGGGGCATCAATCTGTAGAGTTGTAGAGAAAAATTCAATTTGAAAGGTCTAATTTCATGTTTTAATGACTATTGTAGAATTGGGTGAAGTTTGGTGAAATGACATATGAGATCATGTTTGGTTTTGAGATCAACGACCCAAATTCATTGTAAATAGATTTAAAAACTTATAAGGTTTTTCAGAGTTTGGAAGTTGGAGTAGATCTACGGTCAATATCATTATGAATGGAAGATCGACAATCTAGACTCATTTAGAATTTGATCAAATTTTTTCTAAGTGTTGGAGTTCACCAAAAGAATTTGCTAATGGTCAATGGTCAAATTGACAAGATTTGCAAAGAGTTTTAGTTTTCCAATAGAAACTGTTAGTGGATGATAATTGGGGTTGGTACAAATTGAAGAAAGGTTTCATGTGTCCAAAAAAGATCACTAATTTCCGATGGTTGATGATCAGGGGTTGGAAAAACCAGAAAAAGTGTTTTAATCGACTTAGAAATTTGTTGATCGTCGAGGGTTGACCAATTTAGCGAGGTGTTCAATTGACCAAGAGAAGTTGTCAATTTTCGATGCAAGAAAGAGGAGGAAGACGTGTCTTTCCATGTCAATGTCTATGTGTCATTCCACATTAGCATTTACGTGTCATGCCATGCCAACCAAAGTGCCAGGTTAATGTCCATGTGTCATGCCACGTCAACATAGTTTCCATGTCAGCCAAGAGATGGTTGATCACCAATGATCGGGGTTTGATGGAATTTGTAAACAAGTAGGTTTCTAATGAAATTTGTCGATGTTGATTGCTAACTATCAGGGTTCGACGAGATTTGTGGGAAAAAAATAGGGTTGCCACAAGAAATCATTGATGGCCGATGATCAGAGTTCAGGGAAATCAATGAGAAAATTTGGTTTACCGAAGAAATAGTTGATCGTCGATAGCTGATTGTCGATAGAGTTTAGATCAATGGATGATATTTTCCTTATTTTCAAGATCAACGAATCAGATTAAGACACTATTATAACAGTAAAACATTCAATTTTTCTATGAAATTTTCAGACTTTTGAATGTCTTAAACTTGCAGGGAAATTTGAGGCCCCAAACGATGTTTTTAAGTAGTCAATTTTTACGAGAATTGGGTGTACCCTTGGTACATGAACTTAGAGAGATATTTCCAACGAGCTATTCCGGGCGCAAAATAGAGCTTGTATGAGAAAGTACAACTAAAAAAATTAAAGAAATAATTTTGGCACCAGTTTACTTCCAAAGGGCATAACTCCTTGCTCAGAAGTCCATTTGGGGCACTTGATCAATCTATGGAAAAATTATGATCCATAGAAGTCATGTTGTTGTTTTGGTAGCTGCAGGAGGTATTCCCTCCTGGACAAATTTTCTTAGAGAAGAAGAAGATTCCAGGAAGTCAAAGGAAGACCATTGAATAATTGAAGAGCACCTTAGAAAATGATAAAGTGAAATAGAATATCACAGAAGAGAAGTCAACCCTAGACAGGTGCTCAAATTAGTATAAATACAGGGCTGGATCATTTCATTTGTACAGACACATAATTCTCCTTCTGCAGTGCGCACTAGGAAGCTAGCAACTCCAGTTGTGGCAATTTCTCTATTTATGGGTTCTAGTTCTCTTGGAGAGTGCACCCTAATTAGGAAGGATATTCTTGGTGGTTTCTCTTTAGCGCTACCTCTAGAAGAGATGCACTAATATTATGTCGTGCTACCCATTTTCTCTGTGCTAGTTACAGTTGCAATTGTAGTTGCAGTGCCCATTGAAGTTGCAACTCCAGTTGAAGTTGCAGTTACAGTTGCAGTTACAATTGCAGTTGCAATTACAGTTTCAATTGCAGTTACCAGTTTCCAGTTCCATGGTGCGCTATCTTGCTTTAGTGATGCACCTATCTTGTGCCAGTTCTTTGGTCTTACTCAATTGTCTACCCTCGCTAGGGTTTGAAAAGAAGAAGAGATAAGTATTTGTTATCAGGGATTATTCATTGTTGGTATTCTCTTGTGAATAGAGCTTGTTCATGGTTGTATTGGAATATTCTCTCTAAGAAAAGTTGGCAGGGTTTTTCCCTAAGTTTAGGGTTTTCCCAAGATAAATCTTTGTGTCTTCTTGTGCTTGTTTATCCACTGCTTATATATTTCAGTATATGGTTATTGAATGTTAAAAGAAGATCAAAATTCTATGGTAAATCTAATGTTAACAAAACTAATGAAAATATAACAAGTCATCCATGGATCTAGATTAGGAATATAGGTGTGTAAAAATGTGTAGGAAGATAAGGAAGACACCTGTAACATACACAGATAAAATGAGAAAACAATATAAACTTCGTTGGATCATAACTTTCAGCTCAGAGCTTGGATTTGAGGAAACAAATAGTCATTGGAAAGGTATTGAGAAGGAGAAGACATATATCAACCCATAATTTTGAATTGGGCACTAAAATGTTCATAAAGTAATAAAACAATTTTGTAGCAGTGAAAATAGAGCAATGGTGTAACTTTTCGCTAAGAACTCAGAATGAGGCATGAATATAGCCGTTGGAGAGATGTTTCAGAAAAGAACGTGTCTAAGGAATCATATTTTTATTTGGTGCATTGTGTTCTTCATAAATTGATGTGAATAACAACATGTATTCTAATTAACAAAATGTTTTATAGTATGCATGTTCTAACAATAATTATTACATGCACATTTCTTCCAGAATTAGAGGTACAAGAAAAAAAAAATTGGTTCTTATATGAGGAATGGAGTTATGGAAGATTCCCAAGGATCTTACAGCCATGAGGAGGATATTAGAGGTCTACATGTCAGCATGGGAAATGTTGAGACAAATTCTAATGGAAGGAGAGGTAGGAAGGAGCCTGTAACTATGAGAAACCTGCATAGAGAAGTGCATAGCTATAAGGAAGATAATGAAAGGATTGTGAAATCTCAAGGAGAGATATTCCAGAGTTCAAATATGTTGCATAGGAAAGTTAACAAAGAATATGGTGTCAAGCAAGAAACTAGTGCTAGACAAGTTGAAACATCTAGATCGCAAAGTAGAAGGGATGATCATGAGAATGATACACAATGAAGAAGATTGAGCAGATGCCATCATCCTCCAAGGAAATACATTAGAATAAATCATGCAAGTTCAGGGCCAGGGAGTATCCCAAGTGTGTCTCCTATCAGGTGAACTCAGGAAAATCAAGCCATCAAATTTCAATGGTGAGAAAAAAAAAGGAGAAGAGGTCGAGGCCCGACTATTGGAAATGAAGAAATATTTCCAGCTGCACAATTACCCCTCAAGGGTAGAATCTAAAATTGTAACCTACCACTTGCAGGGAAAGAAAACCATGTGATGGGATCAACTTAAGCAATCCAAGCACCATGATGGGAAGAGGATATCATAGAGGCAGTTCAAAATATATTTCCAAGAGAAATATATGTTCGAGCACTATTATGAAAGAAATATGAAAGATTTCTTTGAACTCAAATTGGGAATCATGAAAATGGATGAATATGAAAAGAGATTCTTTGAATTGCTGAAGTATGTGAACTTCATAAAGGATGAGAAAGTCAAAATCCAAAGGTTTCTGAGTGGGTTACCCTCCTTCTATAGTGGAAAGATACAATATGATAACCCTATGAATTTGGAGGAATCCATAAGGAGAGAAAAACATCTTTAGGATCAGANTGTGAACTTCATAAAGGATGAGAAAGTCAAAATCCAAAGGTTTCTGAGTGGGTTACCCTCCTTCTATAGTGGAAAGATACAATATGATAACCCTATGAATTTGGAGGAATCCATAAGGAGAGAAAAACATCTTTAGGATCAGATCAGAGGAAGACCATTTTTCCCAAAAGTGTGGAATGACAAGATGAAGGGTAAAAAGGATCAAAGGAAGAAAGGTTTTAAGCCACCCTTTTTCAATAACAACTCCCAAGAAAATCAATAAGGTCATTCAACCAAAAATGAGCACAAGACTACATATTCATTTGGGAAAAGTCTAAGGCAACATCCTGTACAATGTTGGGGATGTTAGAATGCAAGAGATGTGCTTGTTTTTCCATAGACAATATAGCAATATTTTCACCCAACCATAGGCACAAAGGCCATCCCCGAGCACCTTAACCTTGATAGACAAAATAATTCCCTTAGCAGACCAATAGCCAACCAAGGGTAGCACACATTTATCCAAGGGTAGTGCACCAAGAAACAATATTCAGAAACCAAGTAGAAAGTCCAAACCATAACCAAGAGACAAGGTCCAACCAAAAGACAAAATCCCAACTGCAGCGGTTGCAGTTGCACTCCCTCTCCAAACTTGCGCACCACTAGTCTTATGCAATTGTGAGTGAGTGAGTGTCAAATGAGCTCTAGATCCCTCTATTTATAATTCTCTATCTCACTTGACTAGGTCGACTTCTCTTTTTTTTTTTTAAATAAAAAGGAGTAGTACGTGCTATATTAAATTAGCTCAAAACTTTGACAAAATAAATAGAGTCATGGCTACAGTCACCAAAAATGCTTCCGGTATCCAGAAAACAGCATAAGTGGGAGGCAAATAGCAGTTATACAGTAATACATTAAGAAAAGAGACATATGTCCTGCCCGGAGGAAACCAGGACAGATGCCAGTGGTCCAGATAAACCTAAAACAGTTACACAGTAAAACTAAAAACCTGGAAAACATAAGAACCTAGGCACCCGGTGACGTGTCACTTCCTCCATTTTGCCAAGTGGTCCCCACCGGAATGGAAAAAGTATGCGCGCACAGGGGGCACTTTCGCTGAGCTAGAGCCTCGGAGAACGCATTGAGGAGCAGATCCATGCGCTGGCCCATGAGGAGGGCCCTGTGTTCCAAGTCCGACATGTGGTCACGGAGCTCGAACACCAAGGCCAGGTGCTCGTCACTGAGGAGAGAACCATGTGTTCCGCCACCCAAGCCACTAGGAGGAGCAGTCTTCAGTTCCACAACCTCACCAATTCCAACCGCAAGCTTCCTCTGCACCGCTTTCGTCTCTGCGTTCACAATCTTCTCGGCACCTGTAGCTTGCAGGTCATCCGTCCAGGGGATTTCTTCAACCAAACAGCCAGGGAGGTCGTCTTCCCTAGTCGGGATGCACATGGTGCCCTCCTTGCTGAACATCTCCATGGTGCTGGGCTTCTCGTCGCATGGCAAGTCCCCAATCGATAGGTCCTCCTCCACGATGCAAATTGGAAATAGATCCGCGGTCTCGGTCTCCTTCTCTGCCCTGCTGTAGCCAGCTCCCTGTTCAGCGATGGTGTCGAGCAACTCCCTCCTCTCAGCCCACGCCTTCTTCCTGAGAATGGAAGACGCCAAAGCCAGAGCATGTTCAATTTTCTCCTTCCGGTGCCTCTTCGCTTTGTGTGCATCCCAAATTGAATCCCGTCGATGCCTTCCTCGCTTCCTGGCCATTGTACCCAAGCAAATGCCAATCAAATGCAGAAATGAGCTAGAAATCCAGGTCGAGAGCGGTTGCAGGTGCTGAGCGCAGGCAAGCCGACTCTGTCGAGACACACGGAGAAACCACCAGCCCTGGAAATTCTTCTCAGAGTGCAGAGAGAAGGCGGTAAATAACCATGGCATAGCCGCACCCGGAGCCTTCCCTCGCTGCTCGGGCTCAAAAGAAAAATGATAACCAAACTGTCGAAGCCTCCGTCCTTCCATATCCGCGATTAATCCGTGTGCGCAGGGGGGTTTAATGGTCGCGTGAGGGAGGAGTCCCTCCGTCGCATGTCCTCTGCTATGGCCGTCCACCATCGTAAATGCGGATGTGTGGGTGGCAGCCATCAGCCATTAAACCAGAGCTGAGTGCTAATCTTGGTGTCATCGCCTCTATGCCGCATGTCATCCCATCCAGGGCTGGGAAGTCTCTACTAGCAAGGTCTCTGCATTGCCTAGAGAGGATTGTCTCTTCGGAAACGTTGGCCTGCCAATAGATGGGATTCTCCTTTGAGTCAATTCCTGCGTTTGCCAGGTGATCAACAACCTTGTTAGCTTCTCGTTTCACATGAGAGGGGATGAGGGTCAGGTTGGGGTGGATGAAACCACCAAAATCCTCCAGAAGACCAGAGAGTCTCCAACTGGGGGAAATCCACCCTGGAGATTGACCGTGAAGGATTTTCAATATGAGTTGAATTATTACTTGGGAGTCTCCTTCAATGATCAGCCGGTGAAAATGGTGCTGAACCGCAACTTGAAGGCCTCTTAACAGACTTGTGATCTCTGCCACGTTGTTCGTGTTTTCACCCAGGAAGCCAGCAGTCATATGAGTAATCTCACCCATGTTGTTCCTGAGGACGGCTCCAAATCCAGCTGGTCCAGGGTTGCCCTTGGAGGCCCCATCGAAATTAAGCTTAAGGAAGCCAGATGGGGGTGGGGTCCATACCGTAGGACTGCTATCACGCCCTCTGTTGGTCTCCCCCTGTGTCTGAATGCGCAATTGCAGATTCCATCCTTCCAAAATGAGCTTCTCCTCAGGCTTGCACTGAATGTCATCGTGAAGCCATGAATTGCTAAGAATGGTTTCACGGATAAACCTTTTTATTCTTTCCCAAGTGCTGGTAGAAGGGGAAGGTTTGGAGTTGAAAATTATTTTATTTCTTTCCTTCCAGATTTCCCAGAGGGAGAAGCCCGGGAGCAGCTTCCAAATGCGCTGGAGAATTGGGTTGTGAAAGGAGAATGTTTCCCAATTGGCCAGAGTGTCCCAAATGCTGCCACGATTCCGCTGGGAGCGGCGCATAGCTTGAGCTCCCCAATCCCAGATCTGCGGACTGTAATGACAATTGTTGAGAATTTGTTCCATGGTTTCCTCACTTTGTTGGCAAAGGGGGCATCCAGAAGGGCCAGTGAAGCCCTTCTTAATAAGATTGTCCCAGGTGAGGATGCGGTTTTGAGCTGTTAGCCAGAGAAAAAGGGAAATCTTAGGCCAGAGAAAAGGTTGCCAGACTTTGCTCCAGATTACTTCAGGGGCTTGGTTCGGAAGATTCATTTGAAGGTGGTAAGCTTCTTTGACCGAGAAAATTCTTGAGGTGGAGTGACCCCATCGAAGAATATCCATGCCTTCCTTAAAATGAATCTTCCTGAGTTGCATGCATTCCTGCCACGGTAGAAGGTCGAAGTCCTCCGCAATCTGTAGATCTGTTTTGCTGGTTTTCCATTGTCTCCATTGTTGTCTTCCTTGATTTGGGAGCCAGAAATCCTTAACCTTTTTGAGGCCGTATTGTTGCAACTTGATCTTAAGAGGGTGAAGGCTTTCCATTTCATCAAGAGAAGGTAGTTGTTGCCATGAGTCCTGCCAAAATATTTCACTTTCACCATTCCTTATTTCCCAGAAGGCATGATGTTGTATGAGGGAGTGATTCCACCAAGCGGTATTCCAAATATTGGATCCTTGCCTCTGTTCGTTGAATTTGATTAGCTGGTCATGTTGCGCGGTTGGTGCATATTTCTGCTTCCAGAGCTGCGCCCAGATTTCATGTGGGTGTTGCAGCCATCTCGACCACATCTTGGCTCCCATGACCTGGTTCATTTTCCCCGGGTCCCGAATGCCCAGTCCTCCAAATTTTTTGGGTTTGCACACCTTATCCCAGCCAACTAGGGCCCATTTCTTATTGCCCTGGTGTCCCTTCCATAGAAAATTTCGTTGAAGACTCCTAATGGCTTTGATGACCGGAATGGGTGCAACCAAAGCAGTAAATAGGTACGTAGGTAAAGCTTGCAGGACTGATTTAAGCAAAACTAATCTAGCCGCAATATTCAGAGGTCGGAAGGTCTAGCTATTCAGCCTGTTAGCAATGGATAATAGCAGGCTATCCCATGAGATAGATCTTTCCGATTCTCTGGTTAAGGGTATGCCTAAGTAAGTGGAGGAGAGGGAGCATCTGTCTATGCCTAGAAGTCTTGAAAGATGGGCCTGAACCGAGACTAGCGTGTTGAAGAAATAAATTTTTGACTTATCCAGGTTGAACAGCATACTTGACGCATCCGAGAAGTCAGAGAGAATTGAGTTGAGCTTGGTTGCCTCTCTGACCATGGGAGTATTCATAAGGAGGGTGTCATCGACAAACTGGCTATGCGAGGGCGCCGGGTGCAGGTTGTGGAGTGGCATCCCCTCGAGCGTCCCTTCAAGGACCGTTGCTTTTAGATATCGGCCTAGGCCTTCCGCCATAATTACGAAGAGGAAAGGAGAGAGAGGATCACCTTGCCTGATACCCCTGGTAGAGCGGAAAGGTTGGGAGGGTGTGTCGTTGACAAGAATTGAGAAAAAGGAAGAAGTAGTGAGCTTGAGAATCTAGTCCACCCAGTCATTCGAGAAGCCGAAAGAATCCAGAACTGACCGCAAGTATTGCCAGCTTAACCTGTCAAAAGCTTTTGAAAGGTCAAGTTTAATAAGCATACCTGGTATTTTGCTCGTCTTTAAGGAGTGGATCACCTCATTGGCCAATATGACACTATCCATGATTTGTCTCCCTTCCACATAGCCAGATTGCTCATTAGAAATGATAAGCGGCAGGAGCGGTTTGAGGCGATTGGCAATGGTTTTTGTGATTATCTTGTAAATGACATTGCGCAAGGAGATTGGACGTAACTGCTTCGGGTGGGTGGCCCGTTCCTCCTTGGGGATGAGAGTGATGAAGGTTGTGTTTAAGGCAGAGAGAACTTGACCAGAAGTTCTGGATTCTTCAACTTCCAGCCAGACGTCTTCCTTGATCATGTCCCAGCAGTGGTGGAAGAAGTCCGTGGTAAAGCCATCAGGTCCAGGTGCTTTCCCTGGGGGCATGTCCTTTACGGCTGAATCCACTTCAGACTGAGTGATGGGCCTCATCAAAGTATTGTTCTGCTCCGAGTTGATCAGTCGTGGTATGTGCCGGGTGACTTTTTGGATGGCCTCCTCCCTGTTTGTGTTGGTCTCTGTTAGGAGATATTGATAGAAGGAATTAAGCGCCTACGCTATTTGATCATGCTCTCTTATTGGGACACCTTTCTCGTCCTCCAACTGGGAGATGCGATTAATATATCGACGGTGCATCATCGCCCTGTGGAAGAATTTTGTGTTGCGCTCCCCCTCCTTAAGCCATTGGACCCTGGATTTTTGCTTCCACAGGATCTCTTCTTGTTCTCTGCAGGTCTCTAAGTCCATTATCAACTGTTCCTCTTCCCGCACCAGGTTCTGCGATCGATTCCCTGCTATGAAAGTTCCCTGGAGTTCTTCGAGTTGTCCTTCGATTTCCCGCTTTCTAAGGAGAATGTCTCCAAAGGTGGATTTGTTCCATTGTTTTAGGTACAGTTTGAAGTTCTTGAGGCGCTGCTGGAGTTTGTACATATGAGTGCCATGCTCAATTTCTGCCTGGGCCCACCAGGTGTGAGTTAACTGATGAAATTTTGGGTGAGAGAGCCAAAACTTTTCAAAAAGGAAAGGTTTGGGCCTAGGTGGGAAACCCGGGTCCATGCAGAAGACGATGGGCCAGTGGTCCGACCCTACTTTTGGGACAATATTTGCTTCCAAAGCCTGGTCGCTTTCAAGGAGAGCCTCGGTCACTAGAAAACGGTCCAGTCTGCAGGCCACGTGCTGGTGCCCTATTCTTTTATTGGACCAGGTAAATATTTTGTTCCGGGTTTCCATGTCAACCATGTTCAGTTGTTCTATTAGGGTTTTGAACATATCGTTGTCCTGCTCCAACCTCTTTGAGCCGCCTATTTTTTCTTCCAACGTTAGGATCATATTGAATTCATCTCTGATTATCCAATGCGGTGTGTGTATTAGGGTTTGAACATGTTGAAGAGATTGTATAAATCTTTCCTTGTCTTGTGTAGTCTGCGGACCATAAACGTTTGTGATAGCGCCATCCTTGGAGGAGGCCACATCTTTGTAGAGAGTTGTTAAGGTGTTTCTGGTGGAGAAGGGATGAAGTAGAGTGACCGCCTGCGGGTTCCAAAGGATAGCAAGTCCTCCTGCCGCCCCCACTGAATCCTGAAAGAGGAATTC
>ML778956.1:1424317-1444879 GCA_009831015.1 Picea engelmannii
ATTATATGTTCCAAGGCTCAAGAAGAATCTACTATCAGTTGCAACCCTTGAGGACAAGGGATATTGGGTGATCTTCAAGGACATGAAGGCACTACTATGGGCTAAAGGTAGCCACTTAAGTACAACAAAACCCATTGGAACTCACAATGGAGGATTGTACGTCGTGTCAGGATAGTCAGTTCAGGAATTGGTTCATGATGCGACTAGCTCCAACGAGTTGTGGCATAGAAGACTTGGATATCTTCATTACAAAGCTCTTCCAGATCTACAAAACATGGTATGTGGCATGCCCTCTATTTCTCTTAGTAAAAATGAAATTTGTAAGGGATGCATGCTAGGTAAAAATATAAAGAAAGCATTTCCTAGTAGTGACAACAGAGCTCAGGGCATCTTAGATATGGTTCATTCTGATGTATGTGGTCCCATGTCATCTCCCTCACCCAATGGTTGTTTGTATTATATCATTATATTGATGATTACTCAAGAAAATGTTGGATGCATTTTCTTAAAGCTAAAAGTGACACATTTGATCAATTCAAAGAGTATAAAGCCTTTATTGAAAAGAAGACAGGGAAACACATCAGAATCCTTAGAACAAACAATGGAGGAGTGTTTGAATCTCTTCAGTTTGAGGATTTTTGCAAGTCAGCAGGAATCAAGAGACAATTGATTGTTCCATATAACCCTCAACAAAATGGTGTTACTGAGAGGAAAAACATGACTATTTGTGAGGCAGCGAAAGCAATGATGTTTGACCAGGATCTGCCAAATTCTTTATGGGAAGAAGCTACCTCCATTGTTGTGTATATTCATAACAGGTGTCCACATGCTATTTTGAAGGAAAAGACTCCTGAAGAAGTCTTCTCAGGGATCAAACGTGAAATAGGACATCTAAGGATATTTGGATGTCCTGTGTATATTCATGTCCCTAAGGAAAAGAGGACAAAGATGGAACCCTCAGGCAAGAAAGGGGTTTTTGTGGGGTACAATGAGAACTCCAAATCTTACAGGATTTATGTACTAGGTCATAGGAAAATAGAGGTAAGAAGAGATGTGACTTTCCACGAGGAAGCCACATTTAAGAAATCCAGAGAGCTTCAGCAGGATTTAGAAGCAGTTCAACCAACTTCACCCTCTTTTGAAAATGAAGAGCTAGATGATCAGAGGGAGGAACCTCATGAAGAGATAAGTAATGGGCCCCTAGAACCCATTGAAGTGTTATAAATAACTCTTGAAGAACCTCCAGCCAAAAGGAAGCTAGGGTGGCTTAAAGAAATAGTGCAGGAAGCATAAAGGATAATTGCTCCCAAAGGAACTTTTAGGGAAAGGAAGAGGCCTCATAGGTTTGGAGGCTATGTTGCACTGATGAGAAACATTAGTGATGCCAAAAATTCTTCATTTGAAGAAGCAAATAAATTACAAGTATGGAAGGATTCCATGTTTGAGGAATACAGTTCTATTATAAAGAACAATTTTTGGGACATTGTGCCAAGGCCAAAAGACAAATCAGTGGTTTCTTCCAAATGGATCTATAAGATCAAACATGCAGCTGAGGGAAGTGTGGAAAAGTTCAAAGCAAGATTTGCAGCCAGAGGCTTCACTCAAAAAGAAGAAATCGACTACGAAGAGACTTTTTCTCATGTAGCCAGGTATACCTCCATTCGAGCTATTATTTCTTTAGCTTCCGTACTTGGTTGGAAACTACATCAGACAGATGTAAAAACAACATTCTTGAATGGAAAGATTGAACATGAGGTATTTGTGGAAAAACCAAATGGTTTTATACTGCATAAAAAATGCACTCATGCATGCAAGCTAAGGAAGGCCTTGTATGGTCTTAAACATGCTCCCAGAGTTTGGTCTGACAAGATTGATGGCTTTCTTAAAAGCCTGGGCTTTCATAAAAGTGATGTTGATGCAAATATATACGTCAAGGTAAGAGGTAACCAACCTGTTATACTAATCATGTATGTTGATGATCTCTTTCTAACAGGAAATGAAGGGCTAATAGATTGGTGTAAGAGGGAGCTAACCTCATAATTCGAGATGAAAGACTTAGGATTGATGCATTACTTCCTAGGATTGGAAGTGTGGCAAAGACATGGCAAGATATTTCTGGCACAAGGAAAATACACAGTGGATGTACTAAAGAGGTTTGGTATGATGGATTGCAAATCCATGCCTACTCCGATGGTTACCAACCTCAAGAAGCTACATGATTCTAATACAGGTTCATATTTGGTGGATCCCACCATGTATAGGCAGTTGATTGGATCATTAATGTACATGATCCACACTAGGCTAGATATATGCTATGCAGTGATTACAATGAGTCAGTTCATGATTGAACCGAGACAGAGACACTGGGTGGGAGCAAAGGACATATTGAGATATCTCAGAGGGACCATTACTTATGTTCTGAGATATAAATCCAGTGGTGGTTTATTTTTGCATGGGTATGCAGATGTTGACTGGGCAGGAAGCCCAGTGGATTAGAACAGTACTTCCAGATATTGCTTTAGTTTAGGATCCGCTATGATCTCTTGGTCAATCCGAAAGAAAGGATCCACTACATAGAGTACAACAGAGGCTGAGTACATTGCAACAAGTGATGCTAGCAAGGAAGTAGTATGGCTTAGAAAATTGGTTTTTGGGTTGTTTGGTGACAAGCTCGAGACGATGGTGGTTCACTGTGATAATAAAAGTTGCATAAAATTGACAGAGAACCCAGTATTTCACGACAGGTCAAAACATATTGACATGAGGTACCACTACATCCAAGACTTGGTCCAGAGAAAAACTGTAAAGTTACAGTACATAGCCACGAGTGAGCATGCAACTGATATCCTGACCAAGCCTCTGACCTTGATACAATTTGTGAAACTGAGAGGAAAGCTTGGTGTGGTTGAGAATGACTCCCTCGCTGAGAGGGAGAGTTAAATTTGGCAGCATCGACAATCATTCTCCAATGAGAGGCCATATGGGCCACCCTGAGGCTAGCCAGGGAGATTTGGAGAATCAACCAGTCTTGTGAGGTATTGACAAAATCCAGGGGGAACAGACAACCTCTGTGAGTCAAACCAAAAGTCAGGATGAACGAGATGCTATGTGAGTCTAATGCAAAAGTTAGGGGGAACGCACAACCTCTGTGAGCATAGAGAGTCTAGTGCAAAAGTCAGGGGGAACATACAACCTCTGTGAGCATAGATAGACTAGTGCAAAAGTCAGGGGGAACATACAACCTCTGTGAGCCTAGTCAAACCTTGTGAGCGATGAGAAAAAGTCTAGGTATCTAGTAAAATTTAGGTTGAATGTAAAATTCCTATGAGATAGAAACAAACGATATTCCTAATATTGCAAATGATGTAATTGTATTGATCTAGGGCATTGGCACGTGTAAACATTATCCACCATGAAGAGAATTTCAAATTGCTTTGTCAAGAGTTGTAACTAAAGTCTCGAGTCTAGTTATATTGGAGTCACTTCACACACACCTAGGATTTCTTTTTCCTAAGGTTTTTACTTGTTTATTAGTCATAATCTGTCATTATCTAGTCTCCTATATTTTAGGAGAGAATATTTCACCTGGAGAATATTCTCTTTCATTTCACACTTCAGTTTGACTAGTTGAGTTGAGTTTAGATGTTGCATTGGGATCATCACCATGATAATTTGACCTTGCCTTGGTATCATCACCAAAGTGGCACATTAGCCTTGATTCCTTGAGTTAAATCCTCACTACTTTATGTTCAGTCAGTTCATTGAAGACTAGTTGACTAGTTAACTCAACTAGGTGGCAGTTCACTCCCGTAAGTGCCTGAGAAACTAGACTAGGTGGCATTTCACTCCCGTAACTGCTGGTGTGTATCCAGATCACTCTATACCACCACTATGGTGACTTGGTTAACCTCAAGTCGAACTCGTTGATTTATACAGAGTATATCATGTGTAAATTATTCATTATTCACAACGGTTAATGAGAATTGTTTCCATTCTTTTTCTCCTTCTTCTTCTTTTTCCAATTCTCTCTGCAAATGTGTGTATCATTGTTTAGCTAGATATATTCTATGTAGGTTCAACACATTTACATGGTATCAGAGCTGATGGACTGCTAAGCAAAAGCTACACCAAATTTTTTTGTAAGTACAAAAGATCGAAGACAGCGAAAAGATGGAATTCCAAAAAGAATTAATTCTTACACCTTACAACTATTTTGCATGGAAGGAGAAAATAGCCATACATATCTGATCCAGAGGGTTGTATATGTTAACCATGAATACAGATACATAACTGACATCAGCCATAGAAAAATCCAAGTACTTAAATCACATGGATAAAGCACTTGGAACAATTTGCAGTCTTATTTCTCCCGATCTCCTTTTTCATATATCTTCCTGTAAGACTCCCAATGAAGCCTGGAACATATTGGAAGGGATATTTGGAAAACATGATGAGATGAGGGGACACATGTTGGAGGTGGAGCTACTCACATTGGATCCAAAAATATTCGAGAATATCCAAGATTTCTTTACAAAATTCAAGGATTTACTGTCACAACTCAAAGCTTGCGGGTTTGATAAATCGAAGGAGGATAATCAAATGGTTCTCACAATTCTCTCCAAGCTTGGTCCTGAATTCTCAGTATTAGTATCTACATTCCATACTATCAGATTCACCTCTGGAGCCGCTTGGAAGATTCCTTCTCTTGAGGACTTTATCGAATCCCTGACACAAGAGCAAACCAAGCTCATCAACATGGGTGAAATCAAAGGCCCAAGGGTGCATGCACTCACTGTGCATGATGGCAGCCACAAATATCATAAATCTAAAGACAAATATAAGCTGAAATCTCATGCACATACGAAGAAGGAAGGGTACACAAAACCCTTCACCGATGCCTCTGGATCCAAAGGAGAAAAGGGAAGAAAAGGAGAGAAATGCACATACTGTCACAAAGGATTCCATTCGGAATCCACATGCATGCAAAAAAAAATAGATATGATGTCTCAGATACTTCAACAAAACAACCTTGGATATCGCATCCCTAAGGGTGAAAAGAAGAAGAAGCCAGAAGATCTGAATTCCAAGAAAGACAATTATAGCCATGCATTGATTGCCATCAACTCATCTCCCGATGATTGGATCATAGATTCAGGAGCATCACATCACATGGCTACCTCAGAAGCAGTCTATTCTTCTTTGGATGCATGCAAAGGTCCTCCTATTCTAATGGGCAACAACTCTTCTGTCGAAGTCACCGACAAAGGAAGGATTGAACTCACCAATGGAAGCTTCGAGAATGTGTTGCATGTTCCCAAGCTTTCTGTCAACCTTCTCTCTGTGTATCATATGACGAATTCCGGCACTGGAAAGAAAGTCATATTCACACCAAATTCCATGGACATATACGACATGCAAACCAACTCCAGGGTTGCTACCAGTGAGGTAAATCATCAGTCTAGATTGTATACATTTTCTGAATTCATTGAACTTGATTCTGCTTTACTTCTTACTCATGCGGATGAAAGTAGTAGGATATGGCATGAAAGGTTTGGACATTTGAATTTAAGATAATTGAAACAACTTAGAAAGCACAGATTATTTGATGGTCTACCAGACATCCTCTTCTCCAAGGGAGTATGTGAGGGATGTGTTCTCGGAAAACACCCTCAAAAGAAATTCGTCAAAGGAAAGTCTCAGCGAGCTTCCGCACTTTTAGATCTGATCCAAAGTGACCTCACGGGTCCTTTTCCGCATCCATCGATCAGAAAAGTGAGGTTTGTTCTCATTTTTGTTGATGATTTCTCACGTTTTACTTGGATCTACTTTCTCAGGCAAAAATCTGAGGTCTTTCAACACCTCAAAGATTTCAAAGCTTTGGTTGAGACACAATCCGGAAAGAAGATCAAAGTCCTCCAAACTGATAACGTAGGAGAATATGTGAATCATGAGATTCATAATCTTTTCCATGAGGTAGGGATTCAGTTGCAGCATACAGTTCCCTACACTCTGCAACAAAACGAAGTTGTTGAGCGGAAAAAACCGATCTCTAAAGGAGATGGCATCTTGCATGTTGCATGCAAAGTCACTACCACAAAGACTATGGGCCGAAGCACTTAACTGTGCAACATACATCCAAAACAGATCTCCCCATAGATCTATCAAGGATAAGACCCCCTATGAGGCTTGGAGTGGCCTCAAATCGGAAGTGGCCTACTTTCACATTTTTGGTTCATGTGCATGGGCCCAGATTCCCTCTGAAAAGAGGAAGGCACTTGATCCATAGAGCATTGAGTGCATTTTTTTTGGATACCTCGACAGTGTGAAGGGATATCAACTTATTGATCTTTCCTCAGACTGACTCATCATTGAGTGTAGTGTCCAATTCAAGGAAAGTGTCTCGCATGTACCTCAACAGTCGCATGAAAAGACCTTCACTCTTCCACCTGTCCAAGATGATGAGCATGCACATGATGAATCTTCTCTAGAAGAGAGTTCTAATTCAAAGGACTTAGATGATTCAGATTCAGAGTCAGTACAGTTAGATGCAGATTCAGAGAATCCAGATGTAGCTGCAGAGCCAGAGTAGAGGCCCTAGTGGGCACGGACTACTCTTCAGAATGCATGGGATCTCGTTGGTGATCCATCCAATACTAGGAGGACTCGATCTGATTTCAAGGAGCCTCCTATTTCACTCACTACCACTAAACCATTTCCTTCCAGGCATATTTTCTTGGTTCAGTCTTCAGATCCACAGTATTATGGCGAGGCTGTTGGAAATCCATTTTGGGAATCTACCATGCAGGAGGAGTACAAATCCCTCCTCGAAAACCAAACTTGGGATCTAGTTCCCCTTCCTTCTGGGAGGAAATTTGTTAGATGCAGATGGGTCTACAGGACCAAGAGCGCAGCGGATGGACAGATCAACAGATACAAAGCCAGTCTTGTCACCAAAGGCTTTCAGGAGGTTCATGTTATTGACTATGATGAGACCTTCACTCCAGTAGTGAAGATGTATTCCATATGATTGGCACTTGCCATTGCGGAAACCAAGGGATGGGAAGTCCATCAGATGAACGTGAAGAATTCATTTCTTCACAGTGATATCTTTGAGGAGATTTACATGGAGCAACCCCAGGGATTTATGCAGGACTCATCTTTGGTCTGTCGACTGAAGAAGTCACTTTATGGCCTCAAGCAGGCTCCAAGGGCATGGTATGCCAAGATGGACTCCTACCTATTGTCACATAACTTTGTACATTTTAAATCAGACTTGAATGTATACATGCTCAGGACAGTTGATTCACTTCTAATTTTAGTTTTGTATGTCAATGATTTGTTGATCACCGATTGCTCGACTTCAATGATTGCAACAGTTAAGAGGATTCTTTGTGACATGTTTTTTATGACAGACATGGGTCCGCTACACTTATTCCTTGGAATTGAGATCAGTCAGGATGCACTAGGCATCAAACTGTCTCAAGCTAACTATGCACAAGATCTCCTTGAGAGATTTCACATGACAGACTGCAAGTTTGCTCCGACTCCTTTCCTATCAGGAGTCAAAAGTGAGGATGGCAGGGAGACTCCACTGGTTGACAACACACTATACAGACAGCTAGTGGGGAGCTTGTTGTATCTCACACACTCCAGACTAGACCTCTCATATGCATTTGGCGTAATTTTCAGGTTCATGCAGGAGCCGCATGAGCTACATTGGAAAGATGCAAAGTGTATATTTCGATATGTATAGGGCACCATCACATTTTGGATTCATTATGCAACATACTCTACATTAGATCTCATTGGGTTTACTGATTCCGAATGGGATAGCGATAACATTGATCGCAAGTCCACATCTGGTTACTCACTCAGTATTGGTTCCAGGCCTATCTGTCGGTCGAGCAAGAAGCAAGCTGTCATTGCTCTATCTTCATCTGATGCAGAGTACAGAGGGGTAGTTAACATAACCATTCAGGCTATGTGGCTACAACATTTTCTCACTGAGTTGGGCATTCAGTTTCATCAGTCGATCGTCATCTGGTGTGACAACTAGAGCACTCTGAAGTTTTGCAGAGATCCAGTTCAGAGGCAGTGAACGAAGCACATTGAGATCCACATGCACTACATCCAGGACTTATTACACGAGGGGATCATCGACTTATAGTTCTATCCTTCATCATAATAGACAACATACATTTTCACTAAGACCTTGACTGAGCAGAAATTCCATTCTTTGCAAGGTCGTCTTGGAGTGAAGGACACAGTTGCCTAGCAACTGTAGTTCTTCTTTTTACATACATTTTACCTTGAGAGGGGGATTTTCTCATGAGGTTTTCCCTCTTTCCTCACTTTATTTTCAGTGTATCTTTTGTACTTGGGTACCTAACATGGCCTCGTTTCCGGGACCCAATCTTTATTTTCATCATAGTGATGTTCAGGGGGGGTGTTGGAGTTACTTCAAACACACCTAGGATTTCTTTTTCCTATGGTTTTTATTTGTTTATTAGTCATAATTAGTCATTATCTAGTCTCCTATATTTTAGGAGAGAACATTCCACCTAGAGAAATTCTCTTTTAGTTCACACTTCAGTTTGACTAGTTGAGTTGAGTTTAGATGTTGCATTGGGATCATCACCATTCAACATTGGGATCATCACCATGCCAATTAAACCTTGCCTTGGTATCATCACCAAAGTGGCGCATTAGCCTTGGTTCCTTGAGTTAACTCCTCACTACTTTTTGTTCAGTCAGTTAACTGAAGACTAGTTGACTAGTTAACTCAACTAGGTGGCAGTTCACTCCCGTAACTGCCTGAGAGACTAGAATATGTGGCAGTTCACTCCCGTAAATGTTGGTGTGTGTCCAGATCACTCTAGACCACCACTATGGCGACTTGGTTCACCTCAAGTCGAACTCATTGAGTTATACAGAGTATATCATGTGTAAATTATTCATTATTCACAACGGTTAATGAGAATTCTTTCCATTCTTTCTCTCCTTCTTCTTCTTTTTCCAATTCTTTCTACAAATGTGTGTATCATTGTTTAGCTAGATCTATTATGTGCAGGTTCAACACATTTACAAGTTCTATGTTAGAACTAAAGTGTAATGTTGAGTTGTAATTAAAGTCTTGAGTCTAGTTCTATGTTAGAACTAAAGTGTAATGTTGAGTTGCAACTAAAGTCTTGAGTCTAGAACTAAAGTGTAATGTTGAGCTGCAACTAAAGTCTTGAGTCTAGTTCTATCTTAGAACTAAAGTGTAATGTTTATTTTCAACTAAAGTCTTAAGTCTAGTTCTAAGTTCGAACTAAAGCATGTCAGTCTCAAGTCTAGTTCTAAGTTCGAACTAAAGTGTAATGCTGAGTTGTAACCAATCTCAAGTCTAGTTCTAAAGTTCGAACTAAAGTGTAATGCTAAGTTGTAACCAATCTCAATTCTAGTTCTAAGTTGGAACTAAAGTATGAAGCTAAGTTATGACTAATGCATGCAATCATGCTACTATTTCGAGCTTCTCCTCTTCTCCTCTTCAGCCTATATAAGAAGAGGTCGAGCCCTCTCCTCAACATAGTTTTGCAATACAATTTTGCAACACAATTTTGAAACAGAGTTTTCATATGCAGGATGAGGGTGAAGTAATAGAGGAGCACATCAGTGATAAAGAGGCAGCATATCAAAGGTGTATTTCAGCAAGGTCTTGTAAGTCTTTGTCAGGTCAGAGTCATTTTGGCAAGATCTTTGAGAGAAGTACATTCATGGTGGATATTTGTAAGAGATCTTACATTATTAATGCAATAAAGGAATATTGTTTGCTGGGTTTTTTCTCCCTGCACAGGGTTTCCCCAGGGTATATGTGTTGTTGATATGCATGTTTACTTATCTACATAATTATTTCTATTCAATTATGATTTGAAATTGTTGAAGTGTATTAAGCTGGAATCAAAGTATTGAAGAAAATAAAATAATTAATCTGCATAAGAAATCAAGCTCATAATTTAACAAATGAGTCTTTACAGTTTGCTTAGAATCGTCTTTGTTGCTCGTTCGTTGGAAACCTAAACCTACCCCTTGCAATATCTGTTGTATCCTTGTCATAGTAGTAATGGCACCCGTGGTTTGTATTGAGTTGAACAGATGCCAAGATTTTCTATCCCATGACAATGCTATTGATGACCTGAAGGCTCATGGGTGGGCTGTGTTCTTCAAGAAGTTTGAGGGATACAACCTCTCGGTTTCACAAGCCTTTGCACAGACTTTCGACGGTTTCAAGGCCAAGGTTTGGGATATATAGTTGGAATTAACAGAGGATTTCATGAGCAGGGTGACAAGACTCCCATTAAAAGGCGAGAGGTGGTTTAAGAACGCTAAAATAAAAGATGTCCCATGGAGTTTATTCATGGCTTCTCGCAAAACCACTTGTTGTACAAAAGGTATTCCTATTGTTCTGCTAAAACCTAGGTGGCACGGTCTCATTTTAATTCTGAAGTAGTTTGTTACATGTGAAGGCCGGCATGGGATAGTTTTTCTTTACAACATCCAATTGCTTATGGTTTTTATAGGGCTTGAATTGGATATGCATTTTTACCTGTTGATGAGTCTTTACAAAATGTCTAAGCGCTTTAAGTGACAGAGTATCAATTCGATTTTGTTTCACCACGGGCTCATTAAGATTCTGTTGGTTTATCACTTGTCACGAATCAGTGACAGTTGGGAGGCTTTTCTAATCCGAAATGTCTTTACCCAGGTTGACAATGCAGTCAAACCTCAGTTTATTATAAGCCCTAATTTGGACAGACCAATGACTGAAAGCCAGGTCGTCAAATCACTTGATGGCTCAGAAGTTAATGAGCCAGTTTTTATTGTTGATGAAACCCCTGTGGATAAGGAATTAACATGTAGGTTTTCGTCAAGAAGATCTCTGGAACAAGTAATTACCGAATTAAAAGAAAAGGATCATCCTTTTCCTATGAACGATTATAATTTAAACGATAATGATGAACCTGTTGTGAATAATTTCCATGAGGGAAAGAAACCACAGAGCACGGATTTAAGTTTCAGGAATAAGAATGCTGGTCGTTTGATTTCTAGAAAACTAAGAAATTGAAAGAATAATCAGCTGAGCTCGATCAATCTGATCGAGATCGATGATCAATGTTTAGATCGAGATATAGATGATTTATTGGCTCATGAAGACCCATAAAATCAGTGTTCCAGGAAAGAGGTTGTTACTCATGTCGAATAGTATGACTTCGTGACCAATTTACCCCTGTGTCTTAAGGGAAAAGAAGGTTTTTCAGGTATCGGTCATGACCTAGAACAGAACATAGGTAAAAATGAAGCACTCGTTGTCGACTGTGTTCCACATCGGTCTACCATTACCCCAGTGCACTGTGATAGCTGCCTAGATTGGATAGAACGTTACTATAGATATGTCCCGCTCTTACAGGCTCAAGTCAAACGCTTGATTGCTCAGAATGATCCGTTGAAACAAGAGAACCTCGACTTGAATACACACACACACAGGGAAAACAAAAGATTCAAGACGACCGATAATATTATAATAAAAAATACAACCAGTTTTAAAGCTATTATAAATTCCGAACTGTCAGATCCTTCTTTGGCTAATTTCTAATGGTAAAACGATTTTGTTTTGATTTTATTCAAATCTGTTATGAAAAATTCGAAATAGGTAGATTTAATTTTTGATTTCATTTGCTAAAATAAGTCTAGCTACAAAATCTATGATTTTGTAGCCAGTCTCTTTTGAATAATACTTAGTATTGTTATCTGAATATAAAATCATTTTTTCTATTTACAAGAAGTTGATGGTTAAGATGATGATTGCATGGAACAAACACCTTGGGACATACACTCAATTATTCTGTAGTTTTCTGTCTTTTATGTTAATAAAACTTTGGTTTATTTTTGGCAAACCAACTCATGCATGAGTGGTTTCCAGTTCATTATTTTTGTAATATCATCTGATTTTTGTGGATTCAACTCTATATTGTATGATGAGAGCATTTGAATCCTGGACTAGTTTAAATATTGGTCACTCTAAGTTGTAAAAAGGATCTTTGATTTGGACACATTATGGACATATAACTTTCAAGATTGAAATGGACAAGTTGTTCATTCCTTGGCTTTAGACCAATGTGGCGCTTTCCCATTGTGTTTTGCCTTTTATATTATGGAATGTTATTACGTTTATACATCTTTAGTCTTATGATCGTATGATATTTTGTACTATTCAACACTTTAATTTTGTCTGTAATTTGTTGTTCATATATTACATCTGTGATCATTATTTCATTTAAATATCATTGATTTATGCTTGATCTTAAATGATGTATTACATCAATGCTTTGTATTAAATTTATTTTTACTATAAGTGTTCATCATTACAAGATCACCAGATCTGTAGGTTTATTACTCTGCTCTTATATTCCCGATCCAAAAATGCCTTTGAGTTTGTTCTAGGAATGCTAGCACCAACCTGTTACAGGTTTCCCTCATAGGCAAGATAGCTGGGAGTTTGAATTGCGTAGAGACATAAATTCATTAGTTGATTAATCGCAGGTTAGTTTACTTGTATTCTATTTTCTCTTATTAGTTTATTTATCAATGAAATAAGAATAATTTAAATTTCCTTTTACTTTTGTTTTGTTCTTATTTCAGATTGTGTTTTATTAGTATTCTTTAGTTTTTAAATATTAAACAAAAAATATAAAATGTATGTGCTTTCTTTATCTACTTCATAAACAATTTCATAAAACATTGATTTTGCAAGACATCCAACAAAACTTGCAAATTGTATATACATTGTTTAAAACCATATACATATATCCATCTATCTTTTTTGACGTTTATAAATCATTAAATTTATATCTTTATTATTATAGTTTCATAGATTGTTTTCACTTCTTTATTTTTAGGACTTTAGTTGGCCAATGGAGCCATTAAACCCGTTAGGTTATTTCATTCCAAATGGCTTGGGTTATTTAGACAACCCTGGTCTGGATTTGACCTTACAGTTGACGGTGTGTCACTTACGCACGTAAAAAAATGGCGCTAGAAGGAGGGCCTGAATTTAATTGATGGCATGTGGAGGTCGCAAGACTCCTCCCCCACACACTCGCACTCCTGTCGTAACACGTTGTCTCTCAGAAAATAACGTTACACTTGAAACAACAACTACCTCAAACGATAACCCTGATATTCCTGTTGAACTAGTGACACTAGTTCCTCAAGGAGTCAATGTCCAAGAAATTGTTTGTCAATCACTCATAAGAATGCATAGTGCCCTAGACTGTATCAGACAAACTGACATACCACTTAATCAACCCCTTGAATTCAAATATATCCAACAACAACTTCAAGGCACTGGTCTACCCAAAAACCCTTTAGGTATTATTACTACCGATCCTACTGAAACACCTATCCTTGGAGCCAGAGGATCTAGTATTCCACCTTCCCCACCTGGTTCATCTCCATCCTCTTCAGGGGGAGAGTTTTCAGATGAAGGAAATTCTTCATCAGAACTATCACAGCCTTCGACACCACCAACTCTCATGGCAAACCAAAACAATCCTGCCAGACCTTGGCTCGATCAAGATGGCGTGGTTGTACTTGGACCCCAACACCCATTACTGAAACGTCCGGAGAAATGGCTGCCCAAATTTGATTCTAGATTCAAAGCAATCCACTGGGGATCACATCAAAAATTTTATGTTGGCCATTAGACTTCGGAGCGTTGAACAAGATGATGTAGTATGACGATTATTTTCGTATACTTTTGAGGGAAATGCCTCCACATGGTATTTCGCTCAACATCCCCAAACCAACGTCTCTTGGGACAAGTTTGAAACTTGTTTTCTTGAAAAATTCGGAGATGATAAATTTCCAGAAGTCTTGGTTATGGAACTCTCGAATTTAAAATGAATCCTAAGGAAAAAGTGAAAGACTTTAAGCAAAGATTTCTTACTTTAAAGAATAAAATCCTTGCAGATTCGATGCCCGTAAAAAGTTTAATTGTTGTATATTATGCTCCAGCCTTGCACAATAGTATAGCCATATGGGTCAAAAGTTCTAAAAAGAACACTTTTTTAGAAGCCTTTGAGGAGGTGAGTCAAATTGATAAAGATATACTGAGATTAAAAGATAATCTTAATAGTGAAGTTGAAACAGTTTCATCCTCTAAGAAGAAAATAGAGATTCTCACTAGGCCTCCTCAAACCAAAAATCAACAAGAAATTTTAGACTTAGAAAGCTTGCAGAAAGCTTTCCAAAAACTGTCAAATCAGGTCATCGACTTGAAGAGATCAGTCGAGGAGGCAGCCACAAGAAAATGAAGTTTTAAACCTCCTTTCAGAAATCCTTTTCCTCCTAACCGGCCAAACCTGACCACAGAGGGTCTAAATTTCGAAAGTTTACAGTATGCTTTGCAAACCATCTTAGAAGCACATGATAATTCTGCTTCTGTTCCTCCTGAAAATTCTGAATATGTAGTTTAGGAAGAGGTACCAGAAGAGGAAGACTCATCTCCTCCTATTTTTGGTCACTTCTTGGACATTATTTTCCAAGCGAATTTCGAAACTGTTCACCCTTACAACACAAGAAGAAAAACACAAAACAAACCTCTTTCTAAAGTAAGTAAAAACGTGCTTTCGAAACAGTCTAAGCAAACTGAAATTAAGCAAAGCTTAGCAGCCCCGATTTTAGAATACGATTTAATTGAAGATCTGAAAAAATTGAGGGATAATATTTTTGTTTTTGGACTGCTCAAATTTCCCCTTATTTTGTAGAAAATGCTTCAAAGCATCGCTGAAAACAGTAAAAAGAACGATTATAGGAGAAAAAAATCAGCAGAATACGATTCAAATGTAGCTAAGAATGTCCCAACTAAAAATACATCTGAACCTTTGGACAAAAGGGACTTAGCAGAAAAAACCGTTTTAGGGACAACAACAAAAAATCAACAGAATTTTGTTGTTAATGCTTGAAAAAATGTCCCGCCTTTTTTGTTAACCTTTGAAATTTTTAATAGGAATGTACATAATTGTATGGTCAATTCCGACGCATCATCAAACGTGATGCCTCTATCTGTATGCCAAAAAATTAATGCAGAAGTTAAACCTTTTTATCTCAAAATCATTCAGCTAGATCGAACAAACGTTAAAGTAATTGGTGAGCTTAAGAATGTACTGATTAGACTATCGTCCAATCCTAAGGTTCATCAGATAATTGATATCATCATTGTTGATATCCCTGAAGTTTATGGCTTTTTTTTAAGCAGGGATTGGTCAGAACATCTGGACGATTACTTTGCCACAGATTGGTCTCACTTGTGGCTGCCTGAAAATGGATAGCCCAACAAAATCAGGATAAACAATGAACATTATATTAAGAATACCGTAACGGATCTGAATGATACAAATGGACCTTCGTTACATCTACTAATTCATTTGAAACGTAGGGAATGAATACCTTCTTTCGTAATTTCATGACCGAAATATCTCCTGTCATTGATCCTGCGCATCAATCTGAAGTTGTAACCTATACTCAGACATTAGCTTTGCCAAGTATGCCAAGTACTTCCAATGATGCATAGATTTGATCCTTATACTTTGACATATCCAAATCCAAAGAAGGAGCAGGTGTTGGTTGTGTGCTCATCGATCCTACAGGTAATAAGACTTTTATTGCTTGCTGGTTAGAGTTCGAATTTACTAATAACACGATCGAGTATGAAACACTTCTACAAGGACTTAGGAAAGCTTTGGATATGGACGTGTGGAATTTGATAGTATTTGGTGATTCAGAAAACGTGGTTAAGCAGGTAATAAACACCATACATTGCTTATCACCACATCTGAAAAGATACCAAAAAAAGGTATGGAGTTTAATGCATAAATTTTCAACATTTAACATAAATTCCATTCCTAGATTGAGTAATTCAGAAGATGATTTATTGGCCAATGTTGCTTCTAAACTATTACCCGCTGAAGGTCTTTCCCCTAATGCGTTTTCAATTGAATTGTTGTTCAGGCCGTCAATCCTGGATAACATTACCAATCAGAGAGTATTCAATGATGACCAACAAATCATCAATTTTCTGCATATGGAAGACACCTTCCAAGGCGCAGTTAATGATGGTGGCACTCATGATGAGAACCTCCAAAAATTCATGGTAATATTTGATCCTCAATCTCCTGAATCGACATCCGAGCTGGTAAACTCTATCCCCAGATCTGTCGTAATACTAGAGAAATTTTATGACTTGCATGATAAATTTAGAGGGACAATAAATTGTAAAACTAACAGTTCTTCTTTGATTTATGAAACGATTAATTTAGGAACAAAGGATAATCCTCAAAATATTAATCTGGGAAAGGGATGTTCCAAGCAAGAAATATATACTTTCATAAATTTATTTAAATAATTTAAAGAAATTTTTTATTGGACGTATGATGACTTGAAAACATTCGACCCTAACATCATACAACATGTTATCCCCATGAAACCCCAGATTCATCCTTTTGAACAAAAATTGAGGAATATGCATCCTAAATTGGAACCCATTGTTAAAAATGAACTAAACATATTATTGACTGCAAAGATAATTTTCCCGGTTAGGCACACACAATGGGTGTCTAATTTAGTTCCTGTAAGGAAGAAAAGTGGTGAAATTAGACTTTGTGTCGATTTTTAGAACTTAAACCGAGCATCTGATAAAGACAACTACCTTTTTCCTCCAATGGAACAAATCTTACAACAAGTGTTTGGTTCCAAAAAACTATCTATGCTAGATGGTTTTTCGGGGTACAAGAAGGTCCTTATGTCTCCCTCAAACCAACTTAAAACCACCTTTCATACCCCATGGGGCACTTATGCCTACATGAAAATGTCGTTTGGACTGATAAACGCAGGTGCCACTTTCCAGAGAGCAATGGATATTGATTTTCATGGCCTCATTAGCCAGTCAATCCTAGTCTATCTTGATGATGTCACCATCTTCTCTAAAAACAAGAAATATCACTTGTCTCACCTCAGGGTTGTCCTGGAACGATGCCGCAAGTTCAACATATCTCTTAACCCTAAGAAAACGGTCTTTGCAGTAGAGAAATGAAAATTGCTTGGATTTATAGTGTCTAAATATGGAATGATTATTAACCCCGAAAGAACCCAAGTTATTGCTAAAATTCTCCCTCCCTCTTCCAAAAAAGCCATGCAGTCCTTTTTGGGCAAGATTAATTTCGTCATAAGGTTTGTCCCAAGCTTCTCGGAAATGGTTAGACCATTACAAAATTTAATTAAAAAAGATGTTTTGTAAGTTGGGGACCACAAGAAAGTCAGGATTTCGACTCAATTAGAAAAACAATAATAGTGTTGAAACACATATTAAATTTTTTATCTTCAAAACTAAAACCTTCCTTTTTTCGAGTTTCGGCTTTTCCATAAAGCATAATTCTCACTTTCATTTCCAAAAGGCCGATATCGAAATCCCGACAAGCTTTATTTTTTTTAAATAATAAAAGGCAAAAAACCAAAAACGTTATAAAAGTCCCAACGTGCTTTCTGTAAAATTATTTTTTAAATCACGAAAATCTTAAACCCTAAAGGAGTTAAGATTAACCTTTAAAACATTTTTCGGAATTCGGGGTTTACTAAGAACATATGTTTTAATGCATTTCTAATCGCGGAATCCTGATCCCCGATTTCCCGATATATGGAAGTTACTAATTATTAAATACTAAGTTAATCATATCGCGATTTTGGGATTCGGGGTTCATTGATAACATACCTCTTGTCAACATGATCCCCAAAATCCCGAAATTCGAAGTCTCGACTCATAATCTGTGTTTAAACTGATTTAATCATGTTTTGGAAGTTAGTCCTTAATCCTGATTAATTAATTCACTAATACAAAAATTCAAGGCTTAAGTTAATCATATCGTGATTTCGGTATTCGGGATTCATCGATGACATACCTTTTGTCAACACGATCCTCGAAACCCTGAAAGAATCAAAGTGGATTTAATACTAATTAATTAATTTACTAAAACAAAGCTAATTCCTAATTTAAACTTGTCGTGATTTCGCAATTTCGGAAATCGGGATTCATTGATGACATATCTCTTGTCAACACGATCCCCAAAATCCCAAAACGCGAAGTCTCGACTCTTAATCTGTGTTTAGTCTAAATTAATTCTGTTTTGGAAACATGATTAATGACAATCAAACTTTTTAGGTTTTTTGACATTTTGGTTTCCGATTGAATGAAATTTTCCAAATTTTGAATTCAAAAGCGCCAAAATGCCACCACTTTAATAAAGTATGACTGATGATATGTGACACTAATGCGTATCTTAGTAAATATCCAACACATTCAATGTATTGGATTCTTGCCAGTTGCGTCAATACATTCATCGTTAAATGAATTAAAAGAAATCTTAAAGGTCTGTGTTTCGCAACATATTATGTTTCATACTATCAAGCGTAAGACACATTCAGCCGAGCTCATAACTCCTTTTCTGTGACAGGTTTTCCATATAACATAAATTCATGGCACCAAAGAAAGCACAGAAGAATAGTGAAGATACAGAGGAGATGCATAACCCAGAAGGAGATATCATATTCGACACTACGCCGCACGCCATCGACTCAATTAAGTCCTGGTCACAAATCTTTGAATTCCTAGATTACGAAATCAAGAATTCTCCTACTGATTCCGAGAATCACTTTCGGGATATAGCAGAATTAGAGCTTCATAAGATCGCAGTGCGCCCTCGGCTTATGGCATACAATGACATGATCAATTGGGCCTTGAAAAAGGTTGATATCCCAACAAGAAGCATTTTAAATGATCAAGGGGTCGTTGTCGGCTCATTCAGGATAGAACATATACAAGTAATGTATAAAATCTCACCAAATCCTAAGTACATTTATAATGCTGAGTTTTTAGCTGATTTCCAAAGGAAGGAGTGTACTGAGGCAGACCAAACTTATCTCGATTTAATCAGAGAATGGTGGAGATATCCATCAAAGTTTAGGGCTGATACCCATGGGGTTTATGCCACAACATATTTGAACGAGTACATGGTTTATGTAGCCATTATGCTGTGTAGAATTTTCAGGAAAAAGAATCCCTGCCATTTTCTTGCAGAATGGGTGCCCTTTTTAGAAGAAGCTTAAGAAGGATACACTTTTAACTAGAGTAAGATTTTGTCTGATAACCTAGCTCAAGAAGTTTCAAATTAAAGAGTTGCAAAATCTAAAGGTCAGCCAATGGCTTTCTACATGTCAGTGTACATTATGGACATAGTCTGCTTTGTGACTCCTTTTCCCCTGATAAATTGGAGTTGGAACATAATCTGCCCCGAACCCATTCACGAGTATCACTCTGTGCTATGGGAAGGAAATGCTAAGAATGCGTTTTACAAAATTTGTCATTTCGTAGTAATTCCAATGCATAAAATGTTTTATGGTTGTGAACCCGCTCGCATTTCTGATCCAGTCTCAGAAAATCTCAAAGCAATAGCTGACTAGTTTATTGATGAAAAATTCTCCTACATTATGGTTTATGGGTGCTCAATCCCCCCTCACGCACTTCCAAAATTCCTCCCGGACAGATTGGTATTGAGGGAGGTAGCATATCAAATAGTGAAAGGTGGTATTGGGATAGAGCTAAAGGCAGCTCAAAAGAAATCCTAGCCAATCTTCCCTATGTATGTCGGGAAATTTTCACTACTAAACCTAGGCCATTCTAAAGTGGAAGCCGAAGCATTAGAAGAAATAAAACTGGTAGATATTGAGCACAGAAAGCATGACCCTTATCAATTAGTAAGCAGACATTTGATGCACTGTAATATGAAAGCTTATGAACACGAAAAATCTGTTTATGATGATATATTAAAGGAGGTTAAAAATTATGAGGAGGTATTGAACAGGGTACGAGCCTTATCACCCGACTTATAGATTGGTTTCATGTCCTTCCAAAGTCACAGGCGAAGTTGTTTGCCAAAAATTTTGCAGGGTGAATCCACGATCCCACCTCCAGAGAAGGAAGGGCCTCCACCAGGCTTTGAAATATATGTACAGGATAAAGTAAATACAAAGAGAAAAATGAAGGAAATTGAAATGCCTTCACAAGAAACAGAAGTTCCTTAGACAGAAAAATCAGAGGCAGGGAAAGGAAAGGAGTTGGAAATACCCTCAGAAATCCCTGAGAGTTTTCCCAAAAAAGTAGGAGGAACAACATCGACAGAAATTGGAAGTCCCATTACTTCTTTGACTCTATTGCAGTCTACTTATGGAAACCCCCAAGAGGGAGCTCTATATGTTAGTGATCTTGAGCCTATTTCTAGAGATGAGATTCCTCCCTCCAATTATTTTTTCAGTAAAAAGAGAAATGCTATCCTCCAAGAGGAGATATGATGATTAAAAAGCACAAGATCATTATAGATGGACAAAAACTTAAAGAGGGAGAATTCGCTACAGAGATAGCAGGCACAATGGGAGCCTTAGCATCGACAAATTTATACTCTGTGGGTAGTTTGACAA